>WNWK01017159.1:0-43056 GCA_009830355.1 Cherax destructor | reverse complement strand
TTTAAGGTTGCTGCTTACCATAACCCCAATTTCCTTTTTAAAAATCTGTAGGGCAAGTTCTCGTTTTTTAATTTAAAAGTGTTTGGGTTATGGACCTCCCGGCCCAGAACCTTGCATTTATCTAAATTGAACTGCATCTCCCCTTTTCTGACCAGGAATTGATTTTAAAATCCTCCTGAAGTTCCTGACATCTACGTTAAAATTTAATTATCCTACCTATCTTCGTGTCCTGGATAAGTGAACCCCATCCCTGGCATACATGTCATTTCGGCCATAGAAGTGGTCCCAGTTGCAAATGAATGGTACTGCATTATCCTTACAGTGTTTGTCCAGCCATCAATTGACACCAATTGCCCTGGACAGCCATTCATCTCCAATAAGCTTTGACAATACTATTTACTCATGAGCAATTCCCATTCAAATCCAACCCCTCTCACTCATGAATTTATCCAACCCAAATTTGAAACTACCCAAGGTCCTTGCTTCAATAACCCTACTAGGCAGACTGTTCCACTCATCAACTACCCTATTTCCAAACCAATAATTTCCTATATCCTTTCTAAATCTAAACTTATCTAATTTGAATCCATTATTGCGGGTTCTCTCTTGGAGAGATATTCTCAAGACATAATTTATATCCCCTTTGTTAATACCCATTTTCCACTTGTATACCTCGATTATGTCTCTCCTCATTCTTCGTCTTACAAGTGAATGTAATTTTAGGGTCTTCAATCTTTCTTCATACGGAAGATTTCTAATGTTATGTATTAATTTAGTCATTCTACGCTGAATGTTTTCTAACGAATTAATATCCATTCTGTAATATGGAGACCAGAACTGAGCTGCGTAATCTAGGTGACGCCTTACTAACGATGTATAAAGCTGTAATATAACCTCTTGACTTCTGTTACTTACACTTCTAGATATAAATCCCAGTAATCTGTTTGCCTTATTACGTATGCTTAGGCATTGCTGTCTTGGTTTAAGGTTGCTGCTTACCATAACCCCCAAGTCCTTTTCGCAATCTGTATGGCTAAGTTCTACGTTATTTAACTTATACGTGCTTGGGTTATGGACACTCCCGAGCTTCAGAACCTTGCATTTATCTAAATTGAACTGCATCTGCCACTTTACTGACCAGGAATTGAGTCTGTCTAAATCCTCCTGAAGTTCCGTGACATCTACGTTAGAATCAATTATCCTACCTATCTTCGTGTCATCGGTGAATTTGCTCATATCACTAGTAATTCCCTCATCAAGGTCATTGATATATATTATAAACAACAACGGGCCTAAGACTGATCCCTGTGGAACACCACTTGTTACAGATCCCCACTCGGATTTAACCCCATTTATGCACACTCTGCTTCCTATTGGTGAGCCATGACTCGATCCATGACAGCACTTTTCCCCCAATGCCATGAGCTGCTACTTTCTTTAACAGTCTCTGGTGCGGTACTCTATCAAAAGCCTTACTAAAATCTAAATAAACAGACGTTATCTTCCCAATTGGCTATCAGTCTGAGAAAAGACAGAGAGATGCATCTCTGTTCACGAGTATAAGAGAGGAGGTGCAGAGGTCTGCAACGAGACCAACCTAGAAGATAAACGATATAAACTATGAAGAGTTACTAAAGAAACTAAAAAAAAATGATGTAAAAGGGAAGGACTAGGAAAGACATGATAACGACGTACAAAGCATTCAGACTATTTGAGAAACAGACACGAGGGCACAGCTGACAGTTAAACACAGAGGAGTCAAAGAGACGCAAGGAAGCATTTTTTCAGTCTTGGAGTAGTCAAAAGTTGAATGACCATGACAACGACGTGGTTGAACCATACAAGCCTGATCTATAAGACTGACGAGGCTAGGAGGGAATCCGGTTATAGCAAGTTAGGAGGCACAGATGTGCACACACACAGGTTATGAGTAAGTGTACTCACCTAGTTGTACTCACCTAGTTGTGGTTGCAGGGGTCGAATCACAGCTCCTGGCCCCGCCTCTTCACTGGCCGCTACTCGGTCACTCTACCCGCTCCATGAGTTTTATCATACCTCTTCTTAAAGCTATGTATGGGTCCTGCCTCCACTACATCACTTCCCAGACTATTCCACTTCCTGACAACTCTGTGACTGAAGAAAAACTTCCTAACATCCCTGTGGTTCATATGAGTCTTCAACTTCCAACTGACCCCTTGTTGCTGTGTCCCATCTCTGGAACATTTTGTCTCTGTCCACCTTGTCGATTCTTCTCAGTATTTTATATGTCGTTATCATATCCCCTATATCTCTCCTGTCTTCTAGTGTCGTCAGGTCGATTTCCCGTAATCTCTCTTCGTAGGATATACCCCTTAGCGTCGGGACTAGTCTTGTTGCAAACCTTGTGTGTGTGTGTGTGTGTGTGTGTGTGTGTGTACTCACCTATTTGTGGTTGCAGAGGTCGAGTCATAGCTCCTGGCCGCGCCTCTTCACTGATTGCTACTAGGTCCTCTCTCTCCTTGCTCCATAAACTTTATCAAACCTCGTCTTAAAACTATGTATGGTTCCTGCCTCCACTACGTCGCTTTCTAGGCTAGTCCACTTCCTGACAACTCTATGACTGAAGAAATAATTCCTAACATCCCTTTGACTCATAGGAGTCTTCAACTTCCAATTGTGACCCCTTGTTTCTGTGTCCCCTCTCTGGAACATCTTGTCTCTGTCCACTTTATATATTCCTCGCAGTATTTTATATGTCGTTATCATGTCTCCCCTAACCCTCCTGTCCTCTAGTGTCGTCAGGCCGATTTCCCTTAACCTTTCTTCGTAGGACAATCCCCTTAGCTCTGGGACTAGTCTTGTTGCAAACCTTTGCACTTTCTCTAGCTTCTTGACGTGCTTGACCAGGTGTGGGTTCCAAACTGGTGCTGCATACTCCAGTATGGGCCTGACGTATATGGTGTACAGAATCTTGAACGATTCCTTAGTGAGGTATCAGAATGCTATTCTTAGGTTTGCCAGCCGCCCGTATGCTGCAGCAGTTATCTGATTGATGTGTGCCTCAGGAGATGTGCTCGGTATTATACTCACCCCAAGATCTTTTTCCTTGAGTGAGGTTTGCAGTCTTTGGCCACCTAGACTATACTCTGTCTGCGGTCTTCTTTGCCCTTCCCCGATCTTCATGCCTTTACATTTGGCAGGGTTAAATTCAAGGGGCCAGTTACTGCACCAGGCTTGTAGCCTGTCCATGTCTCTTTTTAGTCCTGCCTGATCCTCGACTGATATAATTCTTTTCATTAACTTCACATCATCTGTAAATAGGGACACTTCTGAGTCTATCCATTCCGTTATGTCATTCACATATACCAAAAACAGTACAGGTCCTAGGACTGACCCTTGTGGAACCCCACTCGTCACAGGTGCCTACTCTGACACATCGTCACGTACCAGGACTCGTTGTTGCCTCCCTGTCAGATATTCTCTGATCCATTGCAGTGCCTTTCCTGTTACGTGTGCCTGATCCTCTAGCTTTTGCATTAACCTCTTGTGAGGAACTGTGTCGAACGCCTTCTTGCAGTCCAAGAAAATGCAGTATACCCACCCCTCTCTCTCTCGTGTCTTACTTCTGTTACCTTGTCATAAAACTCCAGTAGGTTTGTGACACAGGATTTTCCTTCCCTGAAACCGTGCTCGTTGTCGTTTATAAGCTTGTGTTTTTCTAGGTGCTCCACCACTCTCCTCCTGATGATCTTCTCCATGACTTTGCATAGTATACACGTCAGTGACACAGGGCTGTAGTTTAATGCCTCGTGTCTGTCTCCTTTCTTAAAAATTGGGACTACATTTGCCATCTTCCACGCCTCAGGTAGTTGCCCAGTTTCAATGGATGTGTTGAAGATTTGTGTTAGTGGCACGCACAACATCTCTGCTCCCTCTCTAAGGACCCACGGAGAAATGTTGTCCGGTTCCACCGCTTTTGAGGTATCGAGTTCACATAGCAGCTTCTTCACCTCATACTCGGTTGTGTATTTCATCCAGCACTTGTTGGTATACCTCCCTATTCTGAATTCCTGGAGTCCTTCCTGTCTCCTCTTGTCAGGTGGTGGACCTGACTTAACTCAGTGGTGGACCTGACTTAACTCAGTGGTGGACCTGACTTAACTCAGTGAAGACGTGTCTTGTGTGCTCTCTGTGAATCTGAACAGGATGTCCTCTCTTGAGCTACTCTACCAGCAGCTGAAGGAAGAACTGAGGGTAGTTAAGCTTGAGATACAGCGACTGACTGAGGAAAACAAGAGGATTCGTAGTAATCCTCCTGTAGAGAATCCTCAAGCCAAGAAAGGAACCTGGACAGTGGCTAAAACGCATGGGACAAAGTTAAGGATCAAGAGGACGGGTGGAGAGGTAGAAACAACGAAGATCCAGGAGAATGTTGTGGAAACATCGAACCCATTCTCCGTGCTACCCGATGAATGTGAGTCGACTTCTGGGAGCGTCACGCCGAAAGACACCAAGGAAGGTAAAAACATTGATGTTGTTGGGGACAGCCAGGATAGGTACATGGATAAGGCTTTCTGTTTGAATGATAGGAGTAGGAGACAGAGGGTTTGCTTTCCTTGGGCTGGGATGGAGGTTATTGTTAGCTGTCTGGACGACATCATGAGAGGTAATGGGAGCAATCCTATTATTTGTCTCAGTGCTGGAGGCAACGATGTTGGCAGACGTAGGAGTGAGGACCTGACTAGCAGGTTTAGGTCAGCAATAGACATAATTAGGAAGACGGGTGGAAACCCTGTCATATGTGGTATTTTGCCAAGGAGAGGAGTTGGAAATGAATGGTTGTCCAGGGCAATTGGTGTCAATTGCTGGCTGGACAAATACTGTAAGGAAAATTCAGTAACATTCATTGACAACTGGGACCTCTTCTACAGCAGAAATAACATGTATGCCAGGGATGGGGTTCACTTATCCAGGTCTGGGGTGGGGGCACTGGCAACTGCAGTGGAGGGAGCTGTTATGGCTTTAAACTAGAAATAGTTAGTGGTATGGGTTTTGGGGGAAAAACAGTGAAGTCCCAGTGTAGTAATATTATAAGTTCTAGGAGAACTAGTAATAGGCAGAATAAGGTGGATAGTAGAAAGATAGTGACACTAGATGACAAGGACAGTAATAGGTATATTGGAAAAACAGAAATGAGCAGGAAGGGTAAAGAGAAAGGAGGGTCTTTAAATATATATTACACTAATAGTCTTAGTGCTAGGAATAAGATGGACGAGTTGAGATTAGTTGCAAGTACAGGTAATATTGATGTTTTTGCAATAACTGAGACGTGGTTCAATACGAAAAATAGGGACATGCCTGCTGAATATCATATACAGGGTTTTAAATTGTTCCAAGTAGACAGAAGTTTCGGGAAGGGGGGGAGGTGGAGTGGCACTGTATGTCCGAGATCGCTTGAACTGTTGCATAAAAAAGGGAATAAAGTCTGAAATAACACATACACAGTCTGTCTGGATAGAATTTTCAGAGGGGCATGAAAAATTGATTTTAGGTGTGATATACCGTCCCCCAAACTTAGATAGGGACCAAGGGAGACTACTATGGGAGGAAATTGTTAAGGCCACAATGCACGATAACGTAGTTATTCTGGGAGACTTCAACTTTAGTCAGATTGATTGGAATTTTTTGACTGGGAATTTAGAATCTAACAACTTCTTAGAAGTAGTTCAAGATTGTTTTTGAAGCAGTTTGTAACAGAACCTACAAGGGGAAATAACCTACTGGACTTGGTTCTGGCAAGCAAGGAAACCCTTGTTAATAATTTAAAAATTACAGAGGAACTCGGCTCAAGCGACCACAAGTCAATTACCTTTAGCATTGAATGGATATATGATAGTAGGGATAATTCAGTAACGGTCCCAGATTTTTGCTTAGCAGATTATAATGGACTTAGAGAACACTTATCAACTGTGGACTGGGGTGACGAAAAGAGGTATCAATATGACAGTTTTCTTAACACTATACAGATTGCCCAAAGAACATTTATCCCATATAAAGAAATTAGATCAAGTAGAAATGACCCAAAATGGATGAATAATAGGCTCAAATATCTTTTAGGGCAGAATAAATGAATTTATAGGCGTATCAAAAGAGGTGAGGGTCATCTTATGAATCAGTATATTGACATTAAGAGGGACGTTAAAAAGGAGATAAGAAAAGCTAAACGGGACTACGAAATTAAAGTTGCTAGGGATTCAAAAACTAACCCAAAAAGTTTTTTCCAGGTTTATAGAACAAAAGTTAGGGATAAGATAGACCCCCTTAAAAATAACTCTGGACATCTTACTGACAAGGAGAATGATATGTGCTCTATTTTTAATAATTATTTTCTCTCGGTTTTCACACAGGAAGACATTAATAATATCCCAGTAATTAATTTTTACAGAGGCCCAGAAGAAGATAAATTATGTAATAACATAGTCACTAGCGAAATAGTTATGAAACAACTAGACTGACTGAAACAAAATAAATCACCAGGTCCAGATGAGATTTTTGAAAGGGTTCTTAAGGAATGCAAAATGGAACTCTGTGAACCAATATCTAACATTTTTAATTTATCTCTTCAAACAGGTGTAGTGTCTGATATGTGGAAGATGGCTAATGTAATTCCTATTTTTAAAGCAGGGGACAAGTCACTACCGTCAAATTACCGCCCAATAAGCCTGACCTCAATTGTAGGCAAATTACTAGAGTCAATTATAGCTGATATTATTAGAAGCCATCTAGATAACCATAATTTGATTAATGATACTCAGCATGGATTCATGAGGGGCCGTTCCTGCCTATCTAATTTATTAACCTTCTTCACTAAAGCTTTTGAGGCTGTTGATCATGATAATGCATTCGATATTGATTATTTAGACTTTAGTAAGGCTTTTGATAGAGTACCGCACCAGAGACTGTTAAAGAAAGTGGCAGCTCATGGCATTGGGGAAAAAGTGCTGTCATGGATCGAATCATAGCTCACCAATAGGAAGCAGAGAGTGTGCATAAATGGGGTTAAATCCGAATGGGGACTTGTAACAAGTGGTGTTCCACAGGGATCAGTCTTAGGCCCATTGTTATTTATAATATATATCAATGACCTTGACGAGGGAATTACTAGTGATATGACCAAATTCGCCGACGACACGAAGATAGGTAGGATAATTGATTCAAACATAGATGTCATAGAACTTCAGGAAGATTTAGACAAATTTAATTCGTGGTCAGAAAAGTGGCAGATGCAGTTCAATGTAGATAAATGCAAGGTTCTGAAGCTCGGGAGTGTCCATAACCCAAGCACTTATAAATTAAATAACGTAGAACTTAGCCATACAGATTTCGAGAAGGACTTGGGGGTGATGGTAAGCAGCAACCTTAAACCAAGACAGCAATGCCTAAGCGTACGTAATAAGGCAAATAGATTACTGGGATTTATATCAAGAAGTGTTAGCAACAGAAGTCCAGAGGTTATATTACAGCTTTATACATCATTAGTAAGGCCTCACCTAGATTACGCAGCTCAGTTCTGGTCTCCATATTACAGAATGGACATAAATTCGTTAGAAAACATTCAGCGTAGAATGACTAAATTAATACATAGCATTAGAAATCTTCCTTACGAAGAAAGATTGAAGACCCTTAAATTTCATTCACTTGTAAGACGTAGAATGAGGGGAGACATGATCGAGGTATACAAGTGGAAAATGGGTATTAACAAAGGGGATATAAATAAGGTCTTGAGGATATCTCTCCAAGAGAGAACCCGCAATAATGGATTCAAGTTAGATAGGTTTAGATTTAGAAAGGATATAGGAAAATATTGGTTTGGAAATAGGGTAGTTGATGAGTGGAACTGTCTGCCTAGTAGGGTTATTGAAGCTAGGACCTTGGGTAGTTTCAAATTTAGGTTGGATAAATTCATGAGTGAGAGGGGTTGGATTTGAGTGGGACTCGCAAATGAGTGAATGGAAATGTCAAAGCTTATTTCTTAGGTAGCATTGAAAATTGGATTGAGCAAGTGTTCTGTTAGTGGGACAGATTGTGAAGGACGTGCCTAGTATGGGCCAACAGGCCTGCTGCAGTGTTCCTCCTTTCTTATGTTCTTATGTTCTCTGTAAATACTTTGTTAAATTTCATGTTGAGCTCCTCACATACCTCTTGGTCGTTTCTTGTGAATTCCCCACCTTCCTTCCTCAGCCTGATTATCTGGTCCTTGACTGTTGTTTTCCACCTGATGTGGCTATACAACAGCTTTGGGTCAGACTTGACTTTTGATGGTATATCATTTTCATAGTGTCGCTGAGCCTCCCTTCTTACCTGTGCATATTCATTTCTGGCTCTTCGGCTTATCTCTTTATTTTCCTGGCTCCTTTGTCTTCTGTACTTCTTCCATTCTCTATTACACTTAGTTTTTGCCTCTTTACACCTCTGGGTGAACCAAGGACTCGTTCTAGTCTTCTCATTACTTCTGTTTCCCTTGGGGACAAACCTCTCCTCTGCCTCTTTGCATTTGTTTGTCACATATTCCATCATTTGTTTTCCTGCCAATTCTCTCTCCCACTGAACGTCTTGTAGGAAGTTCCTCATGCCTGTGTAGTTCCCCCTTTTGTAGTTTCGTTTCTCCCTTCCTATTCCTGCTCCCCTCTCCACTTGTAGCTCAACTATATAATCAAAACACAGAACCAAATGATCACTAGCTCCAAGGGGCCTTTCATACGTGATATCCTCGATGTCCGAACTACTCAAGGTGAATACTAGGTCCAGTCCTGTTGGATCATCCCCATCTCTCTCTCTGGTAGTGTCTCTAACATGTTGATGCATGAGGTTTTCCAGTACCACATCCATCATCTTGGCTCTCCATGATTCAGGACCCCCGTGGGGCTCCAGGTTTTCCCAATCAATCTCCTTGTGATTGAAATCACACATAACTAGTAACTTTGCTCTCCCCATTTGGGCTCTTCTTGCTACCTCGGCTAGTGTGTCTACCATTGCTCTGTTGCTCTCGTCATATTCTTCTCTTGGCCTCCTGCAGTTCTGTGGCGGGTTGTACATTACAGCAATTACCACCTTATGGCCCTCAGACTGAATTGTTCCTACTATGTAGTCCCTTTCACCCATTCCATCCATTCCTTCCACTTCCTCAAATCCCCACTTGTTCTTAATGAGCAGTGCAACTCCTCCTCCCCCTCTGCTCCCTCTATCTTTCCTGAGGATTTGATATCCGGGTGGAAAGTTTGCATCTGTTATCATCCTGGTGAGTTTCGTTTCTGTGAGTGCTATTAAGTCTGGGGATGTCTCCTTTATTCTTTCATGCCACTCCTCACATTTATTTGTTATACCATCTGTTATACCATATGTGTGTATATATATATATATATATATATATATATATATATATATATATATATATATATATATATATATATATATATATATATATATATATATATATTGTATATATATATATATATATATATATATATATATATATATATATATATATATATATATATATATATATATATATATATATATATATATATACAAGAAAACCACTATGAAAAATAGAAGAATTCCAAGCGCTTTCGTGACTACTCACATTATCAAGGAACTATAACAGGAAACATGACAAGAAGGGCTTATATAAGGGCGAGACTACACCTCACAGTCACATCACACTAACAAAGTATATATATATATATATATATATATATATATATATATATATATGCAAAAGATCACAGTAAACAGGTGATTTCAAAATATGCAAGAAAACCACTATGAAAAAATAGAAGAATTCCAAGCGCTTTCGTGACTACTCACATTATCAAGGAACTATAACAGGAAACATGACAAGAAGGGCTTATATAAGGGGCGAGACTACACCTCACAGTCACATCACACTAACAAAGACTACACCTCACAGTAGCGTAACATCGCACGACTCTGTGAAGAGGAAAATAAGAAAGGACCTGAAACTCTTCCCAAGAATTAAGATTAGTCCAATTTATTATTAAATTCTTCCCAAATTTTATTAATTATAAATGAATCCAATTTATATAAACCAAAAGAAATATTCATATTATTTTCAAAACTGCTTTTAATGAAACATGATTCTATTATATTTCTCTCAACCATGGACTTGCTTGATACAACCTTCTCAGCATATTAGTAAGGGGATGGTATATAGCTCAATGTTAAAACAAAATATTCCCAATTGCCCTCAAAGATTTTTTAAGTCTTATGATTCACTTTTGAATAATAAAAATTTGCGTCTTACTAAAGCAGATAAAATTAATGCAATTGTAATTATGAAAGAAACCGATTACCAAGATAAAATGAATAACCTCCTAGATGATTTTGAAACCTATTCTAAACTTAGAAAGAATCCCTTAGAATCTGTCAACAGCAATTTCAATAAAACAATAAAACATCTATTGAAGGGCAAAGATGAATTAATTAAAAAATTTACTTCCACTAATCCATCTTTACCTTATATGTATGGATTAATAAAAACACACAAACCTGGTAATCCTGTTAGACCAATTATTAGCTCTATAGGTTCAGTTTCATATAAACTTTCTAAATGGCTTGTTGATATTTTGAGCCCAATTGTTGGAAAAATTTCTAATTTTAATGTTAAAAACAACTTAGATTTAGTTGATAAATTAAGCACCTTGACTGATTTAAATGATTTCAATATGGTTAGTTTTGATGTTACCTCCTTGTTTACAAAAGTTCCAGTTGATGATTTACTAAGGTTCTTATCTGAAGAACTGGTTAATTATGATTTACCATTGCCAGTTCCTACTATCATTAAACTTATTAAACTTTGCATTGTTGATGCAAAATTTGTATTTAATGATGAGTTTTACACTCAGAAGTTTGGTATGGCAATGGGAAATCCTCTTTCACCTGTTCTTAGTAACTTATATATGGAATTTTTCGAAACAAGATTGCTTAACACTATCCTTCCCAATAGAGCTAAGTGGTATAGATATGTTGATGATATTTTGTGCCTTATGCCTAAGGAAGTAGATATAAACCATTTCCTTGTTAAATTAAATAGCTTAGCTCATTCTATAAATTTTACTGTTGAATTCGAAGTAAATAACTCATTGCCCTTCCTAGATGTTTTTATTATTAAGGGTAACATTGATTTTAAATTTAAAATTTACAGAAAACCTACAAATAATTGTTCCTATGTACACTATTACTCTTCACATCAAGATAGAGTTAAAGTGTCGGTTTTTTCTTCAATGTTTTTGAGAGCTTTACGTATTTGTAGTCCAGAGTTCATAGATGAAGAAATCTCTAAAATTTATGAAATAGTAATGATTTAAAATACCCAAGAAACATAATTGATAAATCTTTTAAAATAGCTAGGAATACTTTTTACAATCCAAAAGGGACAACCAACCTTATTCAACCAAAAATATGTTGGTTCTCCTTACCATGAAAACTTGGTTGATATGCCTTCCTTTCTTAAGAATTTTAATATCAAAGTTGTATTTAAAAATCTTGATACAGTAAAAAGACTTTTGATAAAAAATTCCCCCCAAAATGCTGACAGATGTGTCTATAAGATTCCCTGTAAAATATGCGATAAAGTTTATTTTGGTCAAACTGGTAAAAGTCTTGAACTAAGATTAAAACAACATAAATATAGCATTAGAACTGGACAAGATTCTAATGCTCTATTTATTCATGTGAGAGATTTTAACCATCCAATTGATTTTCAAAATGCTGAGAAGGTTGTATCAAGCAAGTCCATGGTTGAGATAAATATAATAGAATCATGTTTCATTAAAAGCAGTTTTGAAAATAATATGAATATTTCTTTTGGTTTATATAAATTGGATTCATTTATAATTAATAAAATTTGGGAAGAATTTAATAATAAATTGGACTAATCTTAATTCTTGGGAAGAGTTTCAGGTCCTTTCTTATTTTCCTCTTCACAGAGTCGTGCGATGTTACGCTACTGTGAGGTGTAGTCTTTGTTAGTGTGATGTGACTGTGAGGTGTAGTCTCGCCCCTTATATAAGCCCTTCTTGTCATGTTTCCTGTTATAGTTCCTTGATAATGTGAGTAGTCACGAAAGCGCTTGGAATTCTTCTATTTTTTCATAGTGGTTTTCTTGCATATATATATATATATTATATATATATATATATATATATATATATATATATATATATATATATATATATATATTTATATTATATGTGTGTGTGTGTGTGTGTGTGTGTGTGTGTGTGTGGGTTGTGTGAAAAGTAGTGGTGAAATTGTGTGTTATGGTGTATGGGTGTGTATGTGGAGTTTGGGAGTGACACGTCGTCTGCAGTGCTTCTCTACGTGGCCTGACCTGACACTCCTGACCTACCAGTTAATGTGTTAGTTACCATTTTGTCCTAGGCACATGTCAATTAGACACTAGGCCTGTTGTATATATGTGTGTGTGTATGTGTATGTAAGGAAACACTTCGAAATGTTTCTGCCCCACCGGGAATTGAACCCGGCCCCTCCGTGCGTCAAGCAAGAGCTTTACCCACTAGGCCACCGGCCACCGTGTGTGTGTGTGTGTGTGTGTGTGTGTGTGTGTGTGTGTGTGTGTAACTATATGTGTGTGGATTTATTGTGTGAAAAGTAGTGGTGAAATTGTGTTATGGTGTATGAGTGGTATGTATGTATGTAGGGTCTGTGAGTAACACGTAGTCTACAGTGCTCCTCTACCTGGACTGACCTGACACACCTTACCTACCAGTTAATGTATTCTATGATTCACCTGTCTGCTCGCCTTTTTCTACTAGAAATTATCAATTGCTACTTGTTACTGAGTACTTGATATCCTATTCCTTATCTTACTACGAGAGTTGACCGTTCACAAACAGCTTAGCGGTTAGGTAATTGGAACTAACACCCGACACCCTGAAAACCACGCATAGGTGAATACTTGCGATGCGATGCAGCTTGTCCAGTGTAGTAGCCTGTAGATTGTCTAACTCGATGTGATGTTCTGGCGTATATCCACTTTTGTTTCTTGTCGATATATAATATAACCTATTCACTGTATTTCTTTCACTTGTCACATATTTATTTCACTTTATTATCTAGGGTGACACACGTGGCAACGTCGCCTGAAGCACACTAGGCCCACTGATCCCGCCACAAAATATTTATTTCTAGTTCACTTATAAAATTATGGCTCTCCCCACACTTATGTGGCTCAGGGCAACTCGTAAATCGCTTCAAGGGTTGTTCACTACCTTGACACACTTGATGACCCCTGCAGTACCCTTGGGTAGCCCTCAAAAACACTTATATTCAGGGAGCCCTACAAGTTGTGACTAGCCCACGCGGCATCCCTAGTTGCGACAATAAAATGTCACATTAGTTGCATTTGTGTCCTTTTACTTAACATATTGTCGGTAATTCTACCAATATTACACAAGTTCTACGTTATTTAACTTATAAGTGCTTGGGTTATGGACAATCCCGAGCTTCAGAACCTTGCATTTATCTACATTGAACTACATCAACCACTTTTCTGACCACTAATTAAGTTTGTCTAAATCCTCCTGTAGTTCCATGACATCTATGTTTGAATCAATTATCCTACCTATCTTCGTGTCTTCGGCGAATTTGCTCATATCACTAGTAATTCCCTTGTCAAAGTCATTGATATATATTATAAATAGCAACGGGCCTAAGACTGATCCCTGTGAAACACCAATTGTTACAAGTCCCCATTCGGATTTAACTCCATTTATGCACACTCTCTGCTTCCTATTGGTGAGCCATGACTCGATCCATGACAGCACTTTTTTCCCCCAGTGCCATGAGCTGCCACTTTCTTTAACAGTCTCTGGTGCAGTACTCTATCAAAAGCCTTACTAAAGTCTAAATAATAAATATTGAATTCTTTATCGTGATCAAGAGCCTCAAAAGACACATGTGCAACATCTAGATATCTTTATTGTAAACGTTTCACCATCCAGTGGCTTTATCAATACAAAATCTAGGACATTATATGAAGACAGTAGAACTATATACAAAAGATGAGGTAATCAGTCCCTCGGCCTTGGAGTGGTGTGAACAGCACCGAAGTCGTTGAATTTCTGGAACAGAGGTTGTTGTTGTTGTATGTTCGCCGGTACATCCGGCCCGGGTCTTCTCCAAATGGTGACCCGGCATTGGCCCCCTGGGTAGAGGGTGTCATCTTCTTCTTTCTTTCTTGCTGTGGCTCCCCATGATGGGGAGTGTCTTGGAACAGAGGCAAGGAGGCTGGTGCTTATATACTAACGTCAGGTGGAAAGGGACGTGTAGCAGACAAGGGCATAGTCACTGGTAGGCGGGATTTCCCAGTGGAAGTAGGTCATTCCCAAAGAGATGGGTTAGTTGAAGTAGTAGTTGTTGTTGCCGTGAAGAAGGTTATGTACAAGTCCTCAGACTTGTACATAACATAATGTCCTAGACACTGTCTCCTCTGGATGGCGAAAGGTTTACAATAAAGATACCCAGATGTTGCACATATGTCTTAAATTTCATATTTTCGGTATTGTATACCATTCATGTACAGCCTCAAAAGATTTACTGAAGATGGTTAATAAATTAGATAGGCAGGAACGGCCCCTCGTGAATCCATGTTGAGTATCATTAATCAAATTATTGTTATCTTGATGGCTTCTAATAATATCAGTTATAATTGACTCTAGTAATTTGCCAACAATTGAGGTCAGGCTTATTGGGCGGTAATTTGACGGTAGTGACTTGTCCCCTGTTTTAAAAATAAGAATTACATTAGCCATCTTGCAAATATCAGACACTACACCTGTTTGAAGAGATAAGTTAAAAATGTTAGTTAATGGTTCACAGAGTTCATTTTGCATTCCTTAAGAACCCTTGCAAAAAGTTCATCAGGACCAGGAGATTTATTTTGTTTCAGTCGGTCTACTTGTTTCATAATCATTTTGCTAGTGACTGTGATATTACATAATTTATCTTCTTCAGGGCCACTATAAAAATTAATTACTGGGATATTATTAGTGTTTTCCTGTGTGAAAACCGAAAGAAAATAACTATTAGAAATAGAGCACATATCATTCTCCTTGTCAGTAAGTTGGCCAGAGTTATTTTTAAGGAGACCTATCTTATCTCTAACTTTTGTTCTATAAACCTAAAGGGAGAGTGTGTGATGAAGGCACTGTGTGGCGAAACGTTTCCTCAGTAAAGATTCGCAAATGTTGTTCAAGTGTCTCATTCTCTGTGTGAAACTGCTCGTGAGTAAGCTGTTATAAGTTGGAGACGGTACGTGGAATAATGTAAACAAGGGAAGCTATGTGTGTGGGTTGGGGAGAATATGATAAGTGTTATTGTATGGGAAAAGTGTGAATAAGTGGAGCAAGTGAGAGTGTGTGGGAGAGTATTTGGGAAATAGGAGATAGTGTGAATGAATGTGGAAGTGTGGGTGGGTGAGCGAGAGTAAATGTATGGAAGAATATATAGACAAAGTGTAAGTTAAGGGAGGTGATGGGTAGAACGTACCTTCTGAGCTGGTCCTCTCAGCGAGGCCCAGGTTCCACACGTTGATTGCTTCTGTCTTTCATCTACTACACTATTAATCTTGTCCATTATACTCGTGTTAGAGCTGATCACCTGGGAGGGACAGTTAGGTGGGTCCCAGTGGAGTGTCCGAGAGCAATTGCACGGATCAAGCTGAATCCTTAATTGACATCTACTGTCCTTGGAGGACGGTGCGTCCTTCAGGAATTGTAGCTTTACGAAGCCAAGCACGTCAGGAGACAGCTTGTTCACGCTGATGAAGAAGATCGTCAGAAGACAGAGGCAGACCAGCTTCAAGCTGGAGTTTCTCCACATCTGCCAAAATATATTTTTTTATAATTTTGTTTATATTATTAGCAAAAAGTTCAATGATCTGTAAATAAGAGCAGCAGTCACATGCATAAGTGACAGAAATTATTAATTACAATGTTCCAACTAGGTAGTAGGTTGGTAGACAGCAACCACCCAGGGAGGTACTACTGCCCTGTGGTAGTAGGTTGGTAGACAGCAACCACCCAGGAATGTGCTACCGCCCTGTGGTAGTAGGTTGGTAGACAGCAACCACCCAGGGAGGTACTACCGCCCTGTGGTAGTAGGTTGGTAGACAGCAACCACCCAGGGAGGTACTACCGCCCTGTGGTAGTAGGTTGGTAGACAGCAACCACCCAGGGAGGTACTACCGCCCTGTGGTAGTAGGTTGGTAGACAGCAACCACCCAGGGAGGTACTACCACCCTGTGGTAGTAGGTTGGGAGACAGCAACCACCCAGGGAGGTACTACCACCCTGTGGTAGTAGGTTGGTAGACAGCAACCACCCAGGGAGGTACTACCGCCCTGTGGTAGTAGGTTGGTAGACAGCAACCACCCAGGGAGGTACTACCGCCCTGTGGTAGTAGGTTGGTAGACAGCAACCACCCAGGGAGGTACTACCGCCCTGTGGTAGTAGGTTAAGAACATAAGAAAAGAGGAACACTGCAGCAGGCCTGTTGGCCCATACTAGGCAAGTCCTTCACAATCCATCCCACTAACAGGATATTTGCCCAAAATATTTGCAATGTTACCCAAGCAATAAGCTCTGAAAATTCAATTTACCCATGTGCAAGACCCACTCAAATCCAACCCCTCTCATTCATGTATTTGTCCAACTTAAATTTGAAACTACCAAAGGTTTTAACATAAGAACATAAGAAAGGAGGAACACTGCAGCAGGCCTGGTTTTAGTTTCAATAACCCTACTAGGCAGACTGTTCCACTCATCAACTACCCTATTTCCAAACCAATAATTTCCTATATCCTTTCTAAATCTAAACTTATCTAATTTGAATCCGTTATTGCGGGTTCTCTCTTGGAGAGATATTCTCAAGACATAATTTATATCCCCTTTGTTAATACCCATTTTCCACTTGTATACCTCGATTATGTCTCTCCTCATTCTTCGTCTTACAAGTGAATGTAATTTTAGGGTCTTCAATCTTTCTTCATACGGAAGATTTCTAATGTTATGTATTAATTTAGTCATTCTACGCTGAATGTTTTCTAACGAATTAATATCCATTCTGTAATATGGAGACCAGAACTGAGCTGCGTAATCTAGGTGACGCCTTACTAACGATGTATAAAGCTGTAATATAACCTCTTGACTTCTGTTACTTACACTTCTAGATATAAATCCCAGTAATCTGTTTGCCTTATTACGTATGCTTAGGCATTGCTGTCTTGGTTTAAGGTTGCTGCTTACCATAACCCCCAAGTCCTTTTCGCAATCTGTATGGCTAAGTTCTACGTTATTTAACTTATACGTGCTTGGGTTATGGACACTCCCGAGCTTCAGAACCTTGCATTTATCTAAATTGAACTGCATCTGCCACTTTACTGACCAGGAATTGAGTCTGTCTAAATCCTCCTGAAGTTCCGTGACATCTACGTTAGAATCAATTATCCTACCTATCTTCGTGTCATCGGTGAATTTGCTCATATCACTAGTAATTCCCTCATCAAGGTCATTGATATATATTATAAACAACAACGGGCCTAAGACTGATCCCTGTGGAACACCACTTGTTACAGATCCCCACTCGGATTTAACCCCATTTATGCACACTCTGCTTCCTATTGGTGAGCCATGACTCGATCCATGACAGCACTTTTCCCCCAATGCCATGAGCTGCTACTTTCTTTAACAGTCTCTGGTGCGGTACTCTATCAAAAGCCTTACTAAAATCTAAATAAACAGACGTTATCTTCCCAATTGGCTATCAGTCTGAGAAAAGACAGAGAGATGCATCTCTGTTCACGAGTATAAGAGAGGAGGTGCAGAGGTCTGCAACGAGACCAACCTAGAAGATAAACGATATAAACTATGAAGAGTTACTAAAGAAACTAAAAAAAAATGATGTAAAAGGGAAGGACTAGGAAAGACATGATAACGACGTACAAAGCATTCAGACTATTTGAGAAACAGACACGAGGGCACAGCTGACAGTTAAACACAGAGGAGTCAAAGAGACGCAAGGAAGCATTTTTTCAGTCTTGGAGTAGTCAAAAAGTTGAATGACCATGACAACGACGTGGTTGAACCATACAAGCCTGATCTATAAGACTGACGAGGCTAGGAGGGAATCCGGTTATAGCAAGTTAGGAGGCACAGATGTGCACACACACAGGTTATGAGTAAGTGTACTCACCTAGTTGTACTCACCTAGTTGTGGTTGCAGGGGTCGAATCACAGCTCCTGGCCCCGCCTCTTCACTGGCCGCTACTCGGTCACTCTACCCGCTCCATGAGTTTTATCATACCTCTTCTTAAAGCTATGTATGGGTCCTGCCTCCACTACATCACTTCCCAGACTATTCCACTTCCTGACAACTCTGTGACTTTGTTAATACCCATCTTCCACTTATACACTTCGATCATGTCTCCCCTCATTCTTCGTCTTACAAGTGAATGTAATTTAGGGGACTTCAATCTTTCTTCATACGGAAGATTTCTAATGCTATGAATTAACTTTGTCATTCGTCGGTGAATGTTTTCTAACGAATTTGTATCCATTCTGTAAAATGAAGACCAGAACTGAGCTGCATAATCTAGGTGAGGCCTTACTAATGATGTATAAAGTTGTAGTATAACCGCTGGACTTCTGTTGCTTACACTTCTTGATATAAATCCCAGTAATCTATTTGCCTTATTACGTACGCTTATGCATTGCTGTCTTGGTTTAAGGTTGCTGCTTACCATAACACCCCAAGTCCTTTTCGCAATCTGTATGAATAAGTTCTACATTATTAAACTTACAAGTGCTTGGGTTATGGACATTTCCTAGCATCAGAACCTTGCATTTATTTACATTTAACTGCATCTGCCACTTTTCTGCCCACGAATTAAATTTGTCTAAATCCTCCTTAATTCGTGGTCAGAAAAGTGGCAGATGCAGTTCAATGTAAATAAATGCAAGGTTAGACAGCAACAACCCAGGGAGGCACTACCGTCCTGTGGTAGTAGGTTGAAACACAGCAACCACCCAGGGAGGTACAACGGCCCTGTGGTAGTAGACTGGTAGACAGCATCCACCCAGGGAGGTATTACCGCCCTGTGGTAGTAGGTTGGTAGACAACAACCACCCAGGGAGGTACTACCGTCCTGTGGTAGAAGGTTGGTAGACTGCAACCACCCAGGGTGGTACTACCGTCCTGTGGTAGTAGGTTGGTAGACAACAACCACCCAGGGAGGTACTGCCGTCCTGTGGTAGTAGGTTGGTAGACAGCAACCACCCAGGGTGGTACTACCGTCCTGTGGTAGTAGGTTGGTGAAACCCAGGAGGGATACGTCCGTGTTAGTAGGTTGAGACAGCAACCACCCAGGGAGGTACTACCGTCCTGTGGTAGTAGGTTGGTAGACAGAAACCACCCAGGGAAGTACTACCGTCCTGTGGGAGTAGGTTGGTAGACAGCAACCACCCAGGGTGGTAGTACAGTCCTGTGGTAGTAGTTTGGTAGACAGCAACCACCCAGGGAGGTACTAACGTCCTGTGGTAGTAGGTTGGTAGACAACATCCACCCAGGGAAGTACTACCGTCCTGTGGTAGTAGGTTGGTAGACAGCAACCACACAGGGAGGTACTACCATCCTGTGTCAGTAGTTTGGTAGACAGCAACCATCCAGGGAGGTACTACCGTCCTGTGGTAGTAGGCTGGTAGACAGCAACCACCCAGGGAGGTACTACCGTCCTGTGGTAGTAGGCTGGTAGACAGCAACCACCCAGGGAGGTACTACCGTCCTGTGTTAGTATGTTGGTAGACAGCAACCACCCAGGGAGGTACTACCGTCCTGTAGTTGTAGGTTGGTAGACAGCAACCACCCAGGAAAGGTACTACCGTCCTATGGTAGTAGGTTCGTAGACAGCAACCACCCTGAGAGGTACTACCGTCCTGTGGTAGTAGATTTGTAGACAGCAACGACCCAGGGAGGTACTACCGTCCTGTGGTAGTAGGTAGGTAGACAGCAACCACCCAGGGAGGTACTACCGTCCTGTGGAAGTAGGCTGGTAGACAGCAACAGCCCAGGGAGGTACTACCGTCCTGTAGTTGTAGGTTGGTAGACAGCAACCACCCAGGGAGGTACTACCTTCCTGTGGTAATTGGTAGTAGTCAGCAACCATCCAGGGAGGTACTACCCTCCTGTGGTAGTAGGTTCGTTGACAGCAACCACCCTGAGAGGTACTACCGTCCTGTGGTAGTAGGTTTGTAGACAGCAACGACCCAGGGAGGTACTACCGTCTGTGGTAGTAGGTTGGTAGACAACAGCCATCCAGGGAGATACTTCCGTCCTTTGGTAGTAGGTTGGTAGTCAGCAACCACCCAGGGAGGTACTACCATCTTGTGGTAGTAGGTAGTAGACAGCAACCAACCAGGGAGGTACTACCGTCCTGTGGTAGTAGGTTCGTAGACAGCAACCACCCTGAGAGGTACTACCGTCCTGTGGTAGTAGGTTTGTAGACAGCAACGACCCAGGGAGGTACTACCGTCTTGTGGTCGTAGGAATGTAGACAGCAACCACCCAGGGAGGTACTACCGTCCTGTGGAAGTAGGCTGGTAGACAGCAACCATCCAGGGAGGTACTACCGTCCTGTAGTTGTAGGTTGGTAGACAGCAACCACCCAGGGAGGTAATACCGTCCTGTTGTTGTAGGCTGGTAGACAGCAACCACCCAGGGAGGTACTACCGTCCTGTAGTTGTAGGTTGGTAGACAGCAACCACCCAGGGAGGTACTACCGTCCTGTGTTAGTAGGTTGGTAGAGAGCAACCAACCAGGGAGGTACTACCGTCTGTGGTAGTAGGTTGGTAGACAACAACCATCCAGGGAGGTACTACCGTCCTGTGGTAGTAGGTTGGTAGACAGCAACCACCCAGGGAGGTACTACCGTCCTGTGGTAGTAGGCTGGTAGACAGCAACCACCTAGGAAGGTACTACCGTCCTGTGGTAGTAGGTTGGTAGACAGCAACCACCCAGGGTGCTACTACCGTCCTGTGGTAGTAGGTTGGTAGACAGCAACCACCTAGGAAGGTACTACCGTCCTGTGGTAGTAGGTTGGTAGACAGCAACCACCTAGGAAGGTACTACCGTCCTGTGGTAGTAGGCTGGTAGACAGCAACCACCTAGGAAGGTACTACCGTCCTGTGGTAGTAGGTTGGTAGACAGCAACCACCCAGGGTGCTACTACCGTCCTGTGGTAGTAGGTTGGTAGACAGCAACCACCCAGTGAGATACTACCGTCCTGTGGTAGTAGGTTGGTAGACAGCAACCACCCAGGGAGGTACTACCGTCCTGTGGTTGTAGGTTGGTAGACAGCAACCACCCAGGGAGGTACTACTGTCCTGTGGTAGTAGGCTGGTAGACAGCAAACACCCAGGAAGTTACTACCGTTCTGTGGTAGTAGGTTGGTAGACAGCAACCACCCAGGGAGGTACTACCGTCTTGTGTTAGTAGGTTGGTAGACAGCAACCACCCAGTGAGATACTACCGTCCTGTGGTAGTAGGTTGGTAGACAGCAACCACCCAGGGAGGTACTACCGTCCTGTGGTTGTAGGTTGGTAGACAGCAACCACCCAGGGAGGTACTACTGTCCTGTGGTAGTAGGCTGGTAGACAGCAAACACCCAGGAAGTTACTACCGTTCTGTGGTAGTAGGTTGGATACAGCAACCACCCAGGGAGGTACTACCGTCTTGTGGTAGTAGGTTGGTAGACAGCAACCACCCAGTGAGATACTACCGTCCTGTGGTAGTAGGTTGGTAGACAGCAACCACCCAGGGAGGTACTACCGTTCTGTGGTAGTAGGTTGGTAGACAGCAACCACCCAGGGAGGTAATACCGTCCTGTGGTAGTAGGTTGGTAGACAAAAACCACCCAGGGAAGTAGTACCGGCTTTCCAGAAACAACATATTGCACACTCACTGTTAGCTGGTCAACATGAGTCAGGTCTGGTGTTGAATCAACTGAAACTGGGAAGTACTTTGCAGTTTTAAGCTGTCACAATATAATTCTTAACATATTTCACCATCAGCAGAACAGTTTCTTCGTAGATTGTTGGTGATAAATATGACTGCTTACCACTTCCAGGATTGCCAGATTCTTTAAGATGTCCCATAAGGAATGGATCAAATTGTGCAATAAGTTCCATGCTTGGATCCTATGATCTCTGCACTACCGCTAAATCCCAGGCCTCTCAGCTAAAAAGACTGTCACCGCCACAACACAGCGCAATACTTCAGAACACTTGTTCCTCCAACTGCCTATCAACATGAGAGGAATCCTTACATCCAAGATTAAACTTTAACACAGAATTTTGGTGACCTTGACTTTTTTCATGAATTTTCATTTTCTCCTCTGCTTTTTTCCAGTCATTAAAGCCATCCTTGCTGGAAAACCTGTCACATCCGCTGGACATCAGAGTACAATAACAGCAATAAACAGCACCATTTGATGGGCTGTACAGGAGCCACTTTCTCAAATGCTGCTCACCCTTGTCGTGAATAGAGTAAAACATGTAATTCTTGTAAAACATGTAATGCCTTTCCAGCTTGACTTGACCTGACTGATAATAACGTCGAGATTCTGGGTATGAGTCGGAATCATTTTTGTTTTGACATATAAGAACATAAGAACATAAGAAAGAAGGAACACTGCAGCAGGCCTACTGGCCCATGCGAGGCAGGTCCAAATCTCCAACGGCTTAAGCCAATGCCCCGACCCAGCCAGGTCAGGTTACATTCACTTAAGGAAGGAGCACTGCATCTGACCTAGTAGCACAACCTAGTCAGGACCAATTCACACCCAACCGCACCCACTCATATAATTGTCCAGCCGACCACCTGGTCAGGTCACTTCCACTTAAGGAATTAGTACAGGTCAGGTTACATTCACTTAAGGAAGGAGCACTGCATCTGACCTAGTACAAGCTCACACCCATCCACACCCACTCATGTATTTATCTAACCTATTTTTAAAACTACACAACGTCTTAGCATCTATGACGGTACTCGGGAGTTTGTTCCACTCATCCACAACTCTATTACCAAACCAGTGCTTTCCTATATCCTTCCTGAATCTGAACTTTTCCAACTTGAAACCATTGCTGCGAGTCCTGTCTTGGTTGGATATTTTCAGCACGCTATTTACATCCCCTTTGTTTATTCCTGTTTTCCATTTGTACACCTCAATCATATCCCCCTAATTCTACGCCTTTCTAGAGAGTGCAGATTCAGGGCCCTCAGTCTATCCTCATAGGGAAGATTTCTGATACATGGGATCAACTTTGTCATCCTCCTCTGTACGTTTTCCAGTGCATTTATATCCATTCTGTAATACGGTGACCAGAACTGTGCAGCATAATCTAAATGAGGCCTAACCAAAGATATATAGAGTTGAAGAACAACCTGAGGACTTCTGTTATTTATACTTCTTGATATGAAGCCAAGGATTCTGTTAGCTTTATTGCGAACACTTATGCACTGTTGTCTAGGCTTCAGATTACTACTAACCAGAACTCCTAAATCCTTCTCGCAATTACAAGTAATAAGATCTATATTATTCAGCTTATATGTGGCATGGTTATTGTCCTGCCCAACATTTAGAACTTTGCATTTGTTTACATTAAACTGCATCTGCCACTTCTCCGACCACTGCATCAGTCTATTCAAATCATCATGGTGGCAGTTGACTGAAAGGACACATGCTTTTCTCTGAGAGGAAACCACATGGCTGGGTCTGAATTACATGGTGGCGCTTCACTGTCCATGTCTACAGAAGTATCTGTAGAATGTGGTTGTGGTGATTCATCAACTTTACTATCTTGATTTGGTATGTTCTTTTTATTTTGTGCAGATGAACTTGGGAATGTGGGTGGGTCCTCAGAAGAAACATCATCTGGTACTGGTTCTTCAGTAGTAGCTTCTATGTTTTCCACTACTGAAGCAGAGAAAAATTCTGTAAGGTGTTTTGTCTTTGCCAAGACCACAGCATTTCTTTCACTTGATTCTTTGGAAATCTTTCTTTTCTAAGCTCCTGACAACTGAATTTTCCGTGGCATACCACCGGGTCTTCTCAAAAAACAAATATTCACATTTTTGACATTTAATGACAATGTAGTTAATGACACACACACCCACCCTCTCTCTCTCCCTACCTCCCTCTCTACCTCTCTCTATCTACCCCTCTCTCTCTATCTCTCTCTTTACCTATATCTCTCTCTACCTCTCTCCCTCACTCTCTCCCTATCTCTCTCCCTCTCTCACTCTCCCTCCCCCTCCCTCCCTCTCCCTCTCTCTCTCACTCTCCCTCCCCCTTCCTCCCTCTCCCTCTCTCTCCCACTCTCTCTCTCCCCTGCTTGCTCTGCCCTCTACCACACTACCTCCCTCTCGTCCCCTTCCACGAGTACCCCGCCCTACCACCCCTCCTCCCTATCCCTCTCCTTTCTCCCTCCTTCTGACACTCTCACTACATACATAAGGGCACACCGTGGGAATATGGGCAGCTCAGGGAGAAGAATGTCAACAAGGGGAATGATGGTTGATCCGGGGAGGACACAGTGGGAGGAGGAACTCAATAAAAGGGAGAAGGAATGTGATAGGAAGATATTGGGGATCAGCGAGGAACTGGGGAAAAGGATAGCTGAGGAGAGCAGAAAATGGGAAATGCAAATCAAAAAAGCAGAAGCCAAGATACAGATCTTAGAAGTGAAACTGCAGAGACTGACACAGAGTAGAGACAAAAGTGCCTGTTCAGAAACGGCACTTGGAGCTTGTGCATCAGACACAGTTAAAGAGAATGCAGAGAAAAAAGAACTCTTGTATGCACAGGTAATGTCAGACACACGTGGAGCCCAAAACAAGATGAGTAGGATATTAACAACACACGAGAGGGATACAGAAAAAGCAGCCAGGGACAAGAAGGGCACCACAGTAACAACACATGAGAGGGTAGACAAAGCAGCAGACACACTAAACGCAGAGACCCCAACAATATACTTCAGTGGACAGGGACAAATGAGGAGGATGGACACACAGAGGAACACAGGGGCTACAACCACGACAGAACCGGAAGATGCTAATGCATCTCTGACAAGGCAAAGGGAGACACAGTGGGAGGAGGAAAGGGAGAAGTCGATCTTTATCTACGGCCTTCAGGAAGTCGAAGGGGACACCCATGATGGAAGAAAACAGGAAGAGAAAAAAAGGATTAAAGGTATCATGTTAGCAACATGGGGAGACACGTCCCAGGTTACAAATTCTCGGAGAATCGAGTGGTATAAAAGGGGAAGAAATCGGCTTCTTAAAATAATCTTCAAGGCAGAAGACTCAGGGACAGAACGCAGGAAGAAAGGGAAGCCCTGAAGGAGAGGATAAGAAGCGCGGAGAGGAGAGAGAGGAGACAGCGAGGTACAGAGGACACCAGGCCCAAGCAGAAGGACAAACACACCCACCGGAAGCACCCACGGAGGGCCTCCAACCACAACAACCCCAAGTCAACCATACATATTAACACCACACACACACACATCATTCCCCCTGTCCCCACCCCAGCAACCCAAAACCCACCATCACAACTACCCTCCCATCACAAACCCCACCCCACCAACCCATACCCCAACCATACAACCCCCACCCATGCAGCAACCCCTATGGGCACCCTGCCCACACACCCCTACCCACCAAGATCCCCTCAGGGCCACAGTATTGGAAACGAGGTTGAAGGTTTGGTACACAAATGCGGATGGAATCACGAATAAATATGAAGAGTGGAATGAAAGAATAGGTGAGAAGTCCCCAGACATCATAGTGGTCACAGAAACTAAACTAAATGAGGCAATAACAGATGCAATCTTCCCACAGGGATATCAGATCCTGAGGAAAGATAGAAGGAGCAGGGGGAGAGGAAGGGTCGCACTGCTCGTAAGGAACCATTGGAGATTTGAGGAAATGGAAGGACTGGAGGTGTGTAGAGAAGGGACTTTATAGTAGGTACCATCCAGTCTGGGGAGCACAAGATAGTCATTGCAGTGATGTATAACCCACCACAGAACTGCAGGAGAGGAATATGACGAGAACAACAGAGCAATGGTGGACACTCTGGCAGAGGTGGCAAGAAAAGCGCACTTGAGCAGAGTGAAGTTACTGGTCATAGGCGATTTCAACCACATGGAGATTGACTGGGAGAACCAAGAACCATATGGGGGTCCAGAAACATGGAGAGCCAAGATGATGGACGTGGTACTGGAAAACCTGATGCACCAACATGTCAGGGACATGACCAGAGAGAGAGGAGAGGACGAACCAGCAAAGCTAGACCTTGTATTCACCCTGAACAGCTCAGACATTGAGGATATAACACACGAGAGCCCCCTGGGAGCCAGCGACCATATGGTGCTGAGCTTTGAGTATATAGTAGAGCTACAGGTGGAGAGGGAAAACGGTACTGAAAGAGATAAACCAAACTTTAAAAGAGGGGACTACACGGGTATGAGGAATTTCCTGCAGGAGGTTCAGTGGGAAAGGGAGGCAGAGGAACGGTTTATACCCAAAGGAAAAAGATTAAATGGGAAGGCCTGGTTTACCCAATGGTGCAGGGAGGCAAAGACTCAGAGTGTCAGAGAATGGAAAAGGTACAGAAGGCAAAGAACCCAAGTAAACAAAGAGATTAGTCGCAGAGCTAGAAACGAATATGCACAGGTACGGAGGGAGGCCCAGAAACAGTACGAAAATGACATAGCATTGAAAGTCAAGTCTGACCCGAAACTGATGTACAGTCACATCAGAAGGAAGACAACAGTCAAGGACCAGGTGATAAGGCTGAGGAGAGAAGATGGGGAACTCACAAGTAACGATCAAGAGGTATGTGAGGAGCTCAACTCGAGGTTTAAGGAAGTATTCACAGTGGAGGCAGGAAGGCAGCTGGGTAGACAGGACAGAGTGTGTCACCAACAAGGAATGTATCAAGTGCGGGAGTTCATACACACAACTGAGGAGGAGGTGAAGCAGTTACTCAGTGACCTTGATACCTCAAAGGCCTGGACAACATCTCCCCGTGGGTCCTTCAGGAAGGAGCTGAGGTACTGAGTGTGCCACTTACCAATATTCAACACATCCCTTGAAAAATAAACACATAAGCAGTATAATGTGATCCTTTATTGACAACGTTTCGCCCACGCAGTGGGCTTTATCGAGTCACAGACAGATCTGTCTGTGACTCGATAAAGCCCACTGCGTGGGCGAAACGTTGTCAATAAAGGATCACATTATACTACTTATGTGTTTATTTATTTCCATTTATTCACATCCCTTGAAACTGGGCAGCTACCTGAGGTATGGAAAAAGGCCAACGTAATCCCCATCTTTAAAAAAGGAGACAGAAAAGAGGCACTAAACTATAGACTGGTGTCACTTACGTGTATAGTGTGCAAAGTCTTGGAGAAAATCATCAGGAAAAGAATGGTGGAGCATCTGGAGCTGCACAGGATAATCAATGCCAAACAGCACGGATTCAGGGAAGGAAAATCCTGTGTAACAAACCTCCTGGAGTTCTATGATAAAGTAACAGAGGTAAGGCAAGAGAGAGGAGGGTGGGTGGACTGCATTTTCCTGGACTGCAGGAAGGCTTTCAACACAGTTCCTCACATGAGATTAGTAAAGAAGTTGGAAGACCAAGCGTGTATAACAGGACAGGCACTGGAATGGATCAGGGAATATCTCACAGGGAGGCATCAACGGGTCATGGTGTGTGATGAGGTATCACAGTGGGCGCCTGTGACGAGTGGTGTACTGCAGGGGTCAGTCCTAGGACCAGTGCTATTCTTGGTATATGTGAATGACATGACGGATGGGATAGACTCAGAAGTGTCTCTGTTCGCAGATGATGTGAAATTAATAAGGAGAATCACATCAGATAAAGACCAAGCAGGACTTCAAAGAGACCTGGACAAGCTTGACATCTGGTCTAGCAACTGGATTCTCGAATTTAACCCCACCAAATGCAAAGTCATGAAGACCGGAGAAGGGCAAAGAAGACTGCTGACAGAGTACAGGCTAGGTGGACAAAGGCTACAAACCTTATCAAAGGAGAAAGACCTTGGGGTGAGTATAACGTCAAGCACGTCTCCGGAAACACACATCAACCAGATAACCGCGGCAGCATATGGGCGACTGGCAAACCTAAGATTAGCGTTCCGTTACCCTAACAAGGAATCGTTCAAGACACTGTACACCGTGTAGGTCAGGCCCATACTAGAGTATGCAGCACCAGTCTGGAACCCACACCTGGTCAAGCATGTCAAGAAATTAGAGAAAGTGCAAAGGTTTGCGACAAGGCTAGTTCCACAACTCAGGGGACTGCCCTATGAAGAAAGGTTGAGGGAAATAGGATTAACAACATTAGAGGACAGAAGGGTTAGAGGAGACACGATAACGACATACAAAATACTGCGGGGAATTGACAAGGTAGATAGTGACAGGATGTTCCAAAGAGGGAACACAGAAACAAGGGGACACAACTGGAAGCTGAAAACTCAGTTTTAAGACAAGGTATGATAAAGCTCATGGAGCAGGGAGAGCAGAGACCCAGTAGCGGACAGCGAAGAGGCGGGGCCAGGAGCTGAGTCTCGACCCCTGCAACCACAATTAGGTGAGTACACACACAAACACACACACACACATACACACACACACACACATACACACATTGCAGTGGGCAACACCCTTCGGCGCCTAGTTGCCAAGGCTGCAGTACGTAGGGTGAGTCAAGATAGTGCCTCAATGTTGAAACCAACTCAGCTCGGTTTTGGTGTTCAACAAGGCTGTGAAGCAGCTGCCCATGCAGCACGAGTATACATCAACAACATGTCCAATGAAAAAGCTTTAATCAAATTGGACTTTGCCAATGCTTTCAACTCAGTCAGAAGGGATGCTGTTCTCCAAGCAGTTTCTAGGCACTTTCCTTCCCTCTATCCCTTCATAGAATCGTGTTATAGTGTGGCTTCTAAACTTTTGTTTGGGGACCATGAAATTGACTCGTGTGAGGGTGTGCAACAGGGGGACCCTCTTGCTCCCTTTCTATTCTGTCTAGCCATCAAGGATGTCACAGAAGCATTGTCCAGTGAGCTCAATATCTGGTTCTTGGATGACGGCACCCTAGCTGGCACTACACAATCTCTCCTGGGAGACATCAGGAAAATTAAAGATATGGTAGGTAGCCTGGGCCTATCTTTAAACCCCACCAAATGTGAGATAGTTTCCACCAATCCACAGATGATCCAGGACATTAGGGCTGTTTTACCAGGGCACGAGCCATCAATCCAGCCAACAGCACTCTCCTTGGTGCTCCCTTGGGCCCAATGCCATCGATCTGGTCCTGGAAAAAAATCTCCGACCTCAGGACGATGGAAGGTAGGATGAAAGACATCGATACACATGATGCCTTCTACCTACTCACCAGGTGCCTGTCAATCCCAAAACTTACATACTTCCTGAGATGCTCCCCAGCCTTCAACAGCCCGAAACTCGAGGAATACGACTCTCTCCTCAAGACCATGCTAGAGAGTGTATTGAATCTTTCCTCGAAGATGGACAGTGGTTGCAAGCCTCACTTCCAGTCAGTCTTGGGGCTGGGAGTACGCAAATCCTCCCAGATTGCCCTACCAGCCTTCTTATCCTCTTCCATAGCATCAAATGAGCTAATAAAACAAATTCTTCCATACAACCTCAGTGATTCAGCAGGAATACAGGACCCTAGCTACACCAGTGCCATCACTGAATGGGAGACTCTTGCTGCTCCAACACCAAAACCTAGTGAAGAACTGGCCTACAAACAGTCAAGCTGGGACAGCCCCATTGTTGAAAAGATACTTGCCAATATGCTCAGGGCCGTAACATCAGACAGGGAGACTGCCTGTCTCCTAGCCGTGAGTGCACATCACTCTGGGGACTTCCTCCAAACAGTTCCCATTTCGGCCATGGGAACACGCCTGGACCCTAAGACCCTTCGTATTGCAGTGGCTCTGCGCCTTGCTGCCCCTATTCACACGGAATATACGTGTATTTGCAGCGATGCGCAAGCCGACCAATATGGTCTACATGGTCTTAACTGTTCTAAAACCAAGGGTTGGCATGCAAGACACAATGAGGTCAACGACATCATAAAGAGAACCCTCGCTACAGCTGGATGCCCAGTCGAGAGAGAGCCTCGATCACTAGCAGCCAACAACGCCCACAACCCAGCAAACTGCCCCGACGGGATCACCATCTATCCTTGGAAGAATGGCAAGCTCTTAGCATGGGATTATACCTGCGTGTCGACACTGGCTGACACCTACATCCATCACAGTGTTGGGCGACAGGGAGGAGCTGCTGACCACAGAGAGGAGTACAAGATCGGCAAGTACAGGGACATAAGCCAACAGTATAAATTTGTCCCAGTGGGATCAGAGACCTTGGGAGCGTGGGGAAAAATGCAACACGTTTCCTTAAAGAGCTGGGTTCCAGACTCATCGACACCACCAGGGACCCAAGGGCAGCCACTTTCATGTTCCAGCGTCTCAGCGTGGCCATCCAGAGGGGAAACGCATGCTGCATACTCGGCTCGCGTCCGGCTTCGGAGGAGCTGGAGGAGATTCATAATCTTTGACATATTGTACCATTGTATTCATGTTCATGTTTGTGTGTTTTATAAATGTATTCTGTCTATTAATAAAGCATTTATATGTATGTATGTGTGTATATAGGATGGGGTGGTAGGAGAAGTGGAATATTCAAACGGCTTCAGGAAGAAATCCAAATATTCTTCCTTGATGCCTTTTTATCCACTTCTCCGAGGCTATGGGTCCCACAATTCGCACTAGAGGTGGACCCCATCCTATATAATATATATATATATATATATATATATATATATATATATATATATATATATATATATATATATATATATATATATATATTTATATATATATATATATATATATATATATAATATGTGTGTGTGTGTGTGTTAGTTACCATTTTGTCCTAGGCACATGTCGATTAGACACTAGGCCTGTTGTATATATGTGTGTGTGTGTGTGTATGTACTCACGTAATTCACCTAATTGTACTCACCTAATTGTGGTTGCAGGGGTCGAGACCCAGCTCCTGGCCCCGCCTCTTCGCTGTCCGCTACTGGGTCTCTGCTCTCCCTGCTCCATGAGCTTTATCATACCTCGTCTTAAAACTATGTATGGTTCCTGCCTCCACTATATCTTTATCTAGACTATTCCACTTCCTGACTACTCTGTGGCTAAAGAAATGCTTCCTAACATCCCTTTGACTCATCTGAGTCTTCAGCTTCCAGTTGTGTCCCCTTGTTTCTGTGTTCCCTCTCTGGAACATCCTGTCCCTGTCTACCTTGTCGATTCCCCGCAGTATTTTGTATGTCGTTATCATGTCTCCTCTGACCCTTCTTTCCTCCAGTGTTGTTAGTCCTATTTCCCTAAACCTTTCTTCATAGGACAGACCCCTGAGTTGTGGAACTAGCCTTGTCGCAAACCTTTGCACTTTCTCTAGTTTCTTTACGTGCTTGACCAGGTGTGGGTTCCAGACTGGTGCTGCATATTCTAGTATGGGCCTGACGTACACGGTGTACAGTGTCTTAAACGATTCCTTGTTTAGGTAACGGAACGCTAATCTTAGGTTTGCCAGTCGCCCATATGCTGCCGCAGTTATCTGGTTGATGTGTGCCTCCGGAGACGTACTTGGCGTTATACTCACCCCAAGGTCTTTCTCCTTTGCCGAGGTTTGTAGCCCTTGTCCACCTAGCCTGTACTCTGTCAGCGGTCTTCTTTGTCCTCCGATCTTCATGACTTTGCATTTGGTGGGATTGAATTCGAGAAGCCAGTTGCTAGACCAGATGTCAAGCTTGTCCAGGTCTGTTTGAAGTCCTGCTTGGTCCTCTTCCGATGTGATTCTCCTCATTAATTTCACATCATCTGCGAACAGAGACACTTCTGAGTCTATCCCATCCGCAGGGGTCAGTCCTAGGACTGACCCCTGCGGTACGCCGCTCGTCACAGGCGCCCACTGTGATACCTCATCACGTGTGTGTGTGTGTGTGTGTGTGTACTCACTCAGTTGTGGTTGCAGGGGTCGAGACATAGCTCCTTGCCCCGCCTCTTCACTGGCCGCTGCTGGGACACTCTCCCTGCGCCATGAGCTTTATCATACCTCCTCTTAAAGCTACGAATGGAACCTGCCTCCACTACATCTCTTCCCAAACTATTCCACTTCCCGACCACTCTGTGACTGAAGAAATACTTCTTAACATCCCTGTGATTCTTCTGAGTCTTCAACTTCCAACTGTGTCCCCTTGTTGCTGTGTCCCATCTCTGGAAAATTCTGTCTCTGCCCACATTGTCAATTCCTTTCAGTATTTTATATGGCGTTATCATGTCCCCCCTATCTCTCCTGTCCTCCAGTGTCGTCAGGTCGATTTCCCTTAACCTCTCCTCGTTGGACATACCCCTTAGCTCCGGGACTAGTCTTGTTGCAAACCTTTGCACTTTCTCTAGCTTCTTTACGTGCTTGGCTATGTGTATGTTCCAAACTGGTGTTGCATACTCCAATATGGGCCTAACGTACACAGTGTACAGGGTCCTGAACGATTCTTTATTAAGATGTCAGAATGCTGTTCTTAGGTTTGCTAGGCGCCCGCAGCAGTTATTTGTTTGATGTGCGCCTCTGGAGATGTTCCTTGTGTTATACTCATCCCAAGATCTTTTTCCTTGATTGAGGTTTGTAGTCTCTGCGGTCTTCTTTGCCCTCCTCCAATCTAAATGACTTTGCGCTTGGTGGGGTTGAACTCCAGCAGCCAATTGCTGAACCAGGCTTGCAGGGTGTCCAGATCCCTTTGTAGTTCTGCCTGGTCCTCGTCCGATTGAATTCTTCTCATCAACTTCAGATCATCTGCAAACAGGGACACTTCGGAGTCTATTCCTTCCGTCAGTCCTAGGACCACCGGTCCTAGGACTGACCCCTGTGGAACCCCACTCGTCACCGGCGCCCACTCTGACACCTCGCCACGTACCATGACTCGCTGCTGTCTTCCTGACAGGTATTCCTTAATCCATTGGAGTGCCTTCTCTGTTATCCCTGCCTGGTCCTCCAGCTTTTGCACTAATCTCTTGTGTGGAACTGTGTCAAACGCCTTCTTACAGTCCAAGAAAATGTGTGTGTGTGTGTGTGTGTGTGTGTGTGTATGTGTATGCATGTGTAAGATATAATTGCAAAACGATGATATATCGCAAACCTTAGTGAGCAACACACAGATCTAAACCACTGCCCCACACCATTGCCTAGCACTAAAATCGGTCGACGAACACACACAGACACAAATATAGCCCCAGGCCACCAATTGACTGGTTGGTCATTGACCTCTACACTGACACTAACCAGAAATAACCCTTCTGAGGTCGACATAGCCAATCAAAGCCATACACGCAATACCTACCTTGCACACGGGGCCAGGAGCTGAGTCTCGACCCCTGCAACCACAATTAGGTGAGTACATGCGCACACACAGACACGCATGCACACCCTGGTCACCTCTGACCTCATGGTCTGGTCATTTACCTCTTATCTGACGATAACCAGAAATAGTTAAGTCAAGTCAAGTTATTCAAAGGGAGAGGGGGTAGGGGGCACCCTTTCTTTCTATTTTGTGTTGCCCCCCACACACTTTATTTGTTAATTTCTTTCATTAATTAAACTATTTTTTTTATTATTACATTTTGTTATAAAGGAAGTCCTTCGTCTGGGGGCCCCTCTGACAGGGAGGGCCCGGGACAGTTGCCCCCTTATAAATCCGGCCCTTATCCCGGCAAGGACAGTTAAGAGGAACTAGATCACTGCAGTAACAAACAGACGAGCTCAAACTTAAGAGAGAAACAGTAAATAAACGGAACACCTAAGAGAAGTATCTAAAGAATGAATAAACCTCAGCAAAAAAAAAAAAAAAAACAGCTAAACAACAGGTATGTACATTCATGGGAACAACAGCTAAACAGAAGCTATGTAGGTTCAGGAGAATAACAGCTAAACAACAGCTATGTACGTTCAGGGGAACAACAGCTATATAGCTTCAAGGGAACAAAACAGCTATGTAGGGTCAGGGGAACAACAGCTTTGTAGGTTAAAGAGAACAACAGCTAAACAGCATCTATGTAGATTCAGGGGAACAACAGCTATACAGCAGCTGTGTATGTAGGTTCAGGGGAACAACAGCTATGTAGGTTCTGGGGAACAACAGCTAAACAGTCATTCATATGCAGAACAGGAGCTACACAGGTGCAGAAAAAACACATGCAAGAAAGGTACAGCAGTGTCATACAGGAGTAGGCTCACCGCAGGTAGTTGTGCAGCAGAACACAGGTGTTTTATAGCACATGTGTGCTGTGACACATGAACTGTTTACTCCACCATACTGTAGACACGAGATGCATATAGCCATCTCGTTCAACTTATAACATTGTCTGTATATGCTCAACCATATTTTCTATGTGAGAAATTATGTGGGTGAATTTTACAGGTACAATCCTGAATTAACATTTCACATATAACAGGGAAGAACTCTGGTACATCTAAAAGAGATTACACTTACTGATATAGTTGTACCTCGGAGACAGGTGGGACTTTAGCAACAGTGGGTCACATCACTGTCCCTCCCTCGATGCCCACCTTATCAGCTCCCCAAAACTCACACATCCCGACCTTAAGTTATTTGAACATATAGTTCTTGAAATTATGAAACAAATATTTCCAGCCAGTAGCACTGCTGTATTAAATTTGGTTGTGGATTGAATATATTACTGAAAATGTATTTTGCTTGACAACTCTATGTAATTTGTTGGTCCATGGTTTAAATTGATTATACACTCTATTTTTATAATACATAAAATTGAGTGTACATAAATGCAGACAATGCGAATTACTCACCAATTTATTATCTTGGTGATATATCCTAACGCCTCCCTAGCAGGCAGGTATGATTAATATTATCCAATACTAGATACCTTACCTATTTGGTGGGTTGATAACATAAGGAGGCGATATTATTGTTGGAACACACGATGATCAACATGCCGTCCAATCACGCGCGTCCAATATTATTTTCATTATCAGCCTTATTATGGCCGATTACTATGTATCTGAAGCCTTCCAGGTACCTATTATATTCACTCATTTTATAATCTCCAATTATTGCCGATACACTCTTCATAGGTTTCGATTACCCACGATCAAATTCAGTAACACTCCCACCTTAATGAATACATTCCGCCATTTTTCGTTGCTCTCCTCCAACGTTTTGTCTACCAATACATTGTATATATATAATATATATATATATATATATATATATATATATATATATATATATATATATATATATATATATATATATATATATATATGTCGTGCCGATTAGGTAAAACTTGCGATTTTGGCTTAAAAAGCAACGCTCTTCTTGCCATATAAGACAAGCGAAAATTTGTGTATGCAATAATTTCGCAAAAATCATTCTGAACCTAACGAAAAAAATATATTTCATTGTGTTTGTTTGTTATTAAATTAATGTTAACGTATCTAAAATATATTTAGTTGGGTTAGGCTAAATTAAATTGCGCTTGTTATAATAAGGTTAGGTAGGTTTTCAAAGTTTCTCTTGGAACAAAATTAAAAATTTTTACATTAACATTAATGAAAATATATATCTTTAAACGTATAAGAGAAAATTTTAGAAAGGACTTAATTTTAAATGAGTTCTTGCTAATTGACCAGTTTTACCTAATCAGCACGGCATTTATATAAAATTTTTATATATATATATATATATATATATATATATATATATATATATATATATATATCACTCCATCCAACAGTACCCTCCTGGGAGCACCGCTGGGTCACCACGCCATCGACACTATCCTCAAGGACAAAGTGAATGACCTGAAAAGAATGGAGGAGAGAATAAGTGATCTTGATGCCCATGATGCCCTGTATCTCCTCACAAGGTGTCTTACTATGCCAAGACTCACTCACTTCTTGAGGTGTGCACCCTCTTTTGAAAACCCAACACTTGACGAGTATGACGCACACCTGAGATCAACCTTCAAGAAGGCACTGAATCTGTCACTAGAGGATCAGCAATGGGAGCAGGCAACCCTCCCAGTGCGACTGGGAGGTATAGGGGTGCGCAAAGCAAGGCAGGTAGCGTTACCTGCATTTCTGTCATCGTGTTTGGCCTCCTGTGGATTAGTCAAGAGGATTGTCCCTGAACGTTTGAGAGGTGTGGTGTGAGCTCAAGACCCCAAGTTCATTGAAGCAGCAGTGCAGTGGGACATCCTGGCAGACTCCTCCAGTAGACCAGCTCCTCCCAAAGAGCACAAACAGTCCCACTGGGACAAACCGATCATGGAAAAAATTGCCAACACAATGCTCACCAACGCTTCAGGAAAGGACAAAGCTCGTCTCCTAGCGGTGAAGGCACCACACTCAGGAGATTTCCTTCTAGCTGTTCCCAATTCCTCTCTGGGGACTCGACTCGACCCACAGGCCATTCGGATTGGTGTTGCTCTTCGCCTAGCCGCCCCCATACTCACCGAACATAGGTGTATTTGCGGCAGGGCGACGGCTGATCAATTCGGACTTCATGGTCTAGTGTGTCACACATCAGAAGGGAAGTATGCTAGACATGAGGAGGTCAATGACATCATAAAGAGAAGCCTCGCCACAGCCCGTTGCCCAGCTCAACGGGAACCCCAAGTGCAGAGGTCTGATGGAAGTCAAAAGCGTCCTGATGGAGCCACCATGCTACCCTGGAAGGATGGTAAGCAGATTGCTTGGGACTACACCTGTGCTGCCACATTGGCAGACACCTACCTGCCACACTCCTTAGCCGAAGGGGGTGGAGCTGCCAGCCACAGGGAGACCCAGAAGACCCGCAAATATGAAGACCTTCCCTCTTGCTATAACTTCATCCCAATAGGGTCGGAGACCCATGGAGCATGGGGCAAGTGTGCTCTAAAGTTTCTCAAGGAGCTGGGTGGAAAACTCATCATAGAAACCAAGGACCACAGGGCGACCAGCTTCTTCTTTCAGAGACTTAGTGTTGCGATCCAGAGGGGAAATGCCTGCAGTATTCTGGGCACGCGGCCCACTACCGGGGAGCTGGACGAAGTATTTGACATGTAGCTCTGAGTCGTTATCTAGGTTGTTTTACTCACTATTGTATCCTTGTTAATGTATTTTGACAATGTATTGTATCTTGAAATAAATTTTATATATATACATATATATATATATATATATATATATATATATATATATATATCAGACACGGAGAGTGCCCGTCTCCAAGCTGTGAGTGCACTACACTCCGGGGACTTCTTCCAAACAGTTCCCATTTCAGCAATGGGAGCAGTGGCTCTCTTCGACTTGCTGCCCCAATTCACACGGAATATACGTGTATTTGCGGCGATGCGCAAGCCGACCAATATGGTCTACATGGTCTTAACTGTTCCAAAACCAAGGGTTGGCATGCAAGACACAATGAGGTCAATGACATCATAAAGAGAGCCCTTCCTATAGCTTGATGCCCAGCCGAGAGAGAGCCCCGATCACTAGCAGCCAACAATACCCACTACCCAGTAAACCGCCCCGATGGGATCACGATCTATCCTTGGAAGAATGGCAAGCTCTTAGCATGGGATTATACCTGTGTGTCGACACTGGCTAACACCTACATCCTTCAAAGTGTCGGGCGACAGAGAGGAGCTGCTGATCTTACGAAGAAGTACAGGTCGGAAAGTACAGGGACATAAGCCAACAGTATCAATTTGTCCCAGTGGGTTCAGAGATCTTGGGATCATGGGACAAAAAATGACACATGTTTCCTTAAAGAACTGGGTTCCAGACTCATCGACACCACCTGGGACCCAAGGGCAGAAACTTTCATGTACCAGCGCCTCATCATGGCCATCAAGAGAGAAAATGTATGCTGCATACTGGGCTCGCGTCCGGCTTCAGAGGAGCTGAAGGAGATTCGTAACTTTTGATATATTGTACCAATGTATTCATGTTTTTGTTTTCTGTCAATGTATTTTGTAATATAAATACGTATAAGGGGTGGTAGGAGAAGAAAATATTCAAACAGCTCAGGGGAGAACCTTGAGTTTTCCCTGAGGTACGTTTATTGTCTTCTCTGAAGATGAGGGTGCCCAGTAAAGTTCAAGAGGTGGTACCTTAATGTGTGTGTGTATATATATATATATATATATATATATATATATATATATATATATATATATATATATATAATATATAATATATATATATATATATATATATATATTAATATATATAGAAGACTAAACTATGAAAAATAAGAGGAATTTCAAGCAGCTGTACTACTCACTATCAAGGAACTAAAAAGGGAAACTATAAGTAGGTTTATAAGGGCAAGACTACACTCACAGTCACATCACACTAACAAAGACTACAACCTCACAGTAAGTAACATACACTCTTGAAGGGAACATAGAAAGGACCTGAAACTCTTCCCAAGAATAAAGTATAAAACCTCCTTATCATGTTTCCTTTATAGTTCCTTCTAAGTGGTAGTCTACAAGCCTTGAATTCTCTATTTTTCATAGTGGATTGTCTTGCATATTTATATTACCTTTTACTATTTTTATATATTTTATATATATATATATATATATATATATATATATATATATATATATATATATATATATATATATATATATATATATATATATATATATATATATATATATATATATATATATATATATATATATATATTTTAACACATCCGTCGTTTCCCACTCCATGACTGTCTTGCCAGAGGTGCGCATACAGTGCCAGCACTGTACTTTCCATCTTCAGGACTCAAGTCCGGCCTGCTGGTTTCCCTGAATCCCTTCATAAATGCTACCATGCTCACACTCTAACAGCACGTCTAGTCCTACAAACCATTTGTCTCCATTCGCTTCTATCTAACACACTCACGCATGCTTGCTGGAAGTCAAAGCCTCTCGCACACAAAACCTTCCTTATCCCCTCCCTCCAACCTTTCCTGGGCCGACCCCTACCCCACCTTCCCTCCACTACAGATTTATACAATCTCAAAGTCATTCTATTTTGTTCCAACCTCTCTACATGTCCGAACCACCTCAACATATATATGTATGTCGTGCCGAATAGGTAAAATTGGTCAATTAGCAAGTGCTTTCTAAACTTTTCTCTTATACGTTTAAAGATTTATATTTTTTCATTTACATTAATGTAAAAAATAATAATTTTGTACCAAAAGAACCTTAGGAAACTTAACTAACCTTATTATATCAATCACTATTTAATTTAGTCTAATCCAACTAAATATATTTTATATACATTTACAATAATTTATTATTTTTTTTCGTTAGGTTCAGAATAATTTTTGCGAAATTATTGCATACACAAATTTTAGCTTTCATTATTCGGCAAGAAGAGCGTCACTATTTAAACAAAATCGCAAGTTTTACCTATTCGGCACGACATATATGTATCCTAGAACAATTGAGTACAGGCGATATACTGCTTTAATTACACTACAGTAAACGTCACATTTAATAAACCAGTCAGTCAAAAGATTCGAGCATTTGGTAGTCTACGATGAGAGGCAAACAGCCACAGGATGGAGGGTAATCTTTGCACGATAAACAACGTTTCCTAACATTTCCTTTTTAAAAGTAGATAGTACAGGAATGCCGATGAGCTGTAGACGAAAAAGACAGACGAAATAACTGGTATCTATATTCTGACAACGATTTCACCTGGACAGGTTTTCTCGAGTCTATATTAATAAAACACAGTATTTGGTGAATGTCATTTTATTGAAAACGTTCCGTTGGTCCACGTCAAAACTACTTTTATTGTCTCCAAGAACTGAATTAATAAAGACCCTGGTGCATGTAACGTCTCAATAAAAAAAACCGCATAATGTGTTTTAAATAAAACAATTGTCGATAAATAATTCAATTGTTACACACTAATCTAGTCAAAGAAATTGTTGGTGGTGGAAGCGTCATATATAGGCAGGAAAGGAGATCAAATTCTATGTATATGTTAATGTGAACTCGATTTAAATCATCATGGACGATTGTAAATGATTAAACAGAAAGTTAGACGATGGGGCTAGCTATTAGACCACCTCATGTTGTTATGACACCACCTCATGTTGTTATGACACCACCTTATGTTGTTATGACACCACCACCACCACCTCATGTTGTTATGACACCACCACCACCTCATGTTATGACACCACCACCACCTCATGTTGTTATGACACCACCACCACCTCATGTTGTTATGACACCACCTCCACCTCATGTTGTTATGACACCACCTCATGTTGTTATGACACCACCTCATGTTGTTATGACACCACCTCATGTTGTTATGACACCACCTCATGTTGTTATGACACCACCTCATGTTGTTATGACACCACCTCATGTTGTTATGACACCACCTCATGTTGTTATGACACCACCTCATGTTGTTATGACACCACCACCACCTCATGTTGTTATGACACCACCACCACCTCATGTTGTTATGACACCACCTCCACCTCATGTTGTTATGATACCACCACCACCTCATGTTGTTATGACACCACCACCACATGTTATGACACATACACATGTTATGACACCACCACATGCTATGACACAAACACCACCTCATGTTATAAGACCACCACCACCTCATGTTGTTATGACACCACCACCATCTCATGCTGTTATGACACCACCACCATCTCATGCTGTTATGACACCACCACCACCTCATGTTATGACACTAAATGTTATGACACCACCACATGTTATGAGACCACCACAAACCTCATGTTGTTATGAGACTACCACCAACACCTCATGTTATGTTATGACACCACTACATGTCATGACACCACTACATATGACACCACCACCACATGTTATGAGATCACCATCTCGTGTTGTTATGACACCACCACCACCATCTTAGGTTGTTTTAACACCACCACATGTTTTGAGGCCACCACCATCTCGTGTTCTTATGACACCTCCACCATCTCGTGTTCTTATGACACCACCACCATCTCATGTTTTGACATGTTACAAAAAGCGTCTTCTAAAACAGACGTCTCCAGAGCAAGCTAGAGGGTTAACTAATTGCTTCCCCTCTTAGCTGCTGCCTGTTTCTGGTTACGTAACAAGAGGTTACATTTCAGTTACCCAGGCTATTCTATAGCCCTCTTCTATATTAATAAGGATCCCAACTGAATCAACACAAACCAATAAAATAAAATTCAAGATCTTTTCTAGTAAAGTTGTCTACAGGAGTATATATATACAGAATTAAAATATTTGACATAAATAAGGAGCCAGCAACCGCCCAGGGAGGTACTACCGTCCTGCCAAGTGAGTGTAAAAGGAAGCCTGTAATTGTTTTACATGATGGTAGGATTGCTGGTGTCTTTTTTCTGTCTCATAAACATGCAAGATTTCTGGTATGTCTTGTTACTTCTACTTACACTTAGGTCACACTACACATTCATGTTCAAGCGTATATATACACACCCCTCTGGGTTTTCTTCTATTTTCTTACTAGTTCTTGTTCTTATTTCATCTTATCTCCATGGGAAAGTGGAACAGAATTCTTCCTCGGTAAGCCATGCGTATCGTAAGAGTCGACTAAAATGCCGGGAGCAAGGGGCTAGTAACCCCTTCTCCTGTGTACATTACTAAAGTTAAAAAGAGAAACTTTTGTTTTTTCTCTTTGGGCCACCCTGCCTTGGTGGGAATTCGCAAGAGCAGGCGAAATATTCAGAAACACTGATCTCTAACCGAAGGAGACTCGAACCTACGAACCTTGCAACAAGGTACGCAGTGCTTTACCGACCGTACCACAACTTCTAGCGTGAGCTGGACGCTAAGGTATTGGTCTAGTGTGGTACGGTCGGTAAAGCACTGCGTACCTTGTTGCAAGGTTCGTAGGTTCGAGTCTCCTTCGTCCAGTCTAAGAAATAAGATAGATGAGCTAAGATTACTTGCAAGTGCAGGTAATATAGATATTATTGCTATAACAGAGACCTGGTTCAACCTGAAAGATAGAGAAATGCCTTCCGAGTGCAACATTCAGGGTTACAAACTATTCCACACTGATAGGGTCAACAGGAAGGGTGGTGGAGTGCGATGTATGTCAGAGATAATTTAAATTGTTGTGTTAGACATGATATAAGATTAGAAACAGCGGACACAGAATCTGTTTGGCTACAGTTTCTCGAGGGTCGTGAAAAATTAATTTTGGGTGTGATTTACAGGCCCCCAAGTCTGGATAGGGAGTGCAGTAAGCTGCTATGGGACGAAATTCATAAGGCGTCTAGATATGAAAATGTTGTGTTAATGGGAGATTTTAACTTTAGACAAATTGATTGGAACAATGAGACAGGTAATCTCGAGTCTAGTGACTTTCTTGATACGGTTCAGGATTGTTTTTAAAACAGTTTGTGACAGAACCAACTAGAGGTAGCAACTTGCTTGATTTGGTTCTTGCCAACAAAGAATCACTAATTAATAATCTTGAGGTTAATGAAGAGCTTGGGAAAGCGATCACAAATCACTTAGCTTTAATATATCATGGAATTACCCAGGTAACTGCAATCAAGTCTCTGTTCCAGACTTTCGTGTTGCCGACTTCATGGGGCTGAGAAATTACCTAGGTGGGCTAAATTGGGATGACCTGACTATGGGTCAGGTAGGTGGTTTTGGTTGCCAATATGACGTTTTCAGAGCGTAGTTCTAGCTGCCCAGACAACCTTTGTTCCAAGTAGGAAATTAGA
>WNWK01017158.1:0-43060 GCA_009830355.1 Cherax destructor | reverse complement strand
TTTGACTGTTTTTAACAAAGAAATTGCAATTTCCATAACCTTAATGAGCAACTGCTGAGGTTAACTATAGCAATGAGGTAAACTGTAGCAGACCCTTGAAAAAGGGGCCCTTATGTTTTATAAAAAAACATCAAAGACTTATTTTTTCCTTTTTTTGATGCTCGGGAAGGGGGAGTTTATACGGGGGACAGGCCGCCATCCTTTTTGGACGTCACCTAAATCCCAACAATTCTCTCTTGATTGCTAATTTTTACACTTGGAACTTCAAAATTTTCTCCTTCCTTAGTCTGTATTCCTTCAGAGACACAAGATGTTTAGAAACTTCAAGGTTGGGTAGAGATGGGGGATTATGATCCCGGGGGTGAGGAAATACACATATTTAATTTAAAAAAACCCCAGTTTATAGAATAGCTCTAGGTTTGGGGCCAATCAACCCCTCATCAAGAGTTGAATTACAGAAAGAGGAGGAAGTCCTAGCAAGTACGTTCCCAGAGTATCGTCCCTTTTGGGACGAATGCTTGACACCCCCTCTTTCGCAATTTAACCCCCTTTGAGGGGATTGCAACCAAAAGCCTGAGCTATCATTCCCCCCAGGGTTTTTTTGCATTCTATACCCTTGGTTTGCGATATTTGCATAATATTTAATTATAAAGATGCATTTAAAAAAGAAAAATTTGGTTAGAATATAATGATACATTTGACAAATATAAAATCTTAATGCTTTTTTGGGAGACAGGTGCGGTTCACAGAGTCGAGGCTTCCGCTTGGGGAGTGGTCTTCCCGGTTTTTTGTTATGGTAGGATTGTGGGTGTAGTCTTTTTATATGCCTTCTTGTTGATGTTTGTTTATATTCCTTGATAATGAAAAGTCACCAAAACACCGGGAATTTCACTATTTTTCACAGTAGTCGTTTGCATATATATATTTTTTTTTTTTTTATTTTTTTAACACATCGGCCGATTCCCCCAAAGGCAGGGTGGCCCAAAAAAAAAATTTTCATCATCATTCCCCTCTGTTTGCCAGAAGGGTGCTTTAATACAGTTATAAAACCAAAAAACACCCTCCTTCAGAGGCCGGCACTGCTTCCCATCTCCAGAACTCAAGTCCGGCCTCCCGGGTTTTCCGAATCCCCTAAATGTTACTTTGCTCACACTCCAACCCCGTCAAGTATTAAAACCATATCCTCCATTCACTCCTATCAAATACCACACATGCTTGCGGGAAGTCCAAGCCCCTCCAAAAAAACCCTTTTACCCCCCCCCCAATTTTTCCCTAGGGCCCCCTACCCCGCCTTCCTCCACTACAGATTTATACACTCGAAGCCTCTGCCCTTTCCTTTTTCCATGCCCAAAACCCCCTCAAAACCCCCCTCAGCTCTCTAAAAATGTTTGGTAATCCCCCTTCCCCCAAATTTTCCCAAACCCCGAATTCTCCATTATATTCACCCAAAATTGACCTCAGACATGACATCTCCATGCCCCCAGCCTTCCCCCGTTGCAAATTATCCCCCATGTTCACACCCATATGAGCGTTGGTATCATCCTCATACATTCCCTTTTACTTCCATGGACAAGGTTCTTGTCTCCACAGACTAAATGCTCCCTCCCCTTTTCCCCTCATCAATTCTATGATTTACCCATCCTTCATAGACCCACCCCCGGGACATGCCCACTCCCAAATATCTGAATACATTCCCCTCACCCTCTCTCCCCCTAATCTGATACCCAATCTTTCGTCACCCTTTTGTTATCCTCATCACCTTACTCTTTCCTTATTCATTTCAATTTTTTTCTTTTACACCCCCTACCAAATTCATCCACCAACCTCTACTTTTTCAAATCCCCAAAAGCACAGTGTCATCAAAAACCTTGACAACCCCCCACTTTGTATTTGTTTTTTTTTGCCTCTTGCCAAGACCCCCGCATTCACTTCTCTTACAACCCCATCTTTAAAAATATTGAACAACCACGGTGACATCACACATCCTTGTCTAAGGCCCACTTTTACTGGGGAAAAAGTCCCTTCCCCCCTACACCTCTAACCTGGCCTCCATCCTCATAAAAACTCTTTCCCGCTTTCAGTAACCCTTCCTCCTATTCCATACACCGCAACATCTGCCCATTGCCCCCCTATCTACCCCATCATGCCTTTTCCAAAACCCTAAAAAGCCACAAAAAAAAACTTTCCCTTTTCCAAATACTGTTCCCCTATGTTTCACTGTAAACACTGGGTCTACACCCCCTACCTTTCCTAAAGCCCCCTTGTTCATCCTTTTCCCGCTTTCTGTTTTTCCTTAATTCTTTCAAAAAACTTACCATACACTTTACCAGGCCTAACAGACTTATTCCCCCTAATTTTTATTCTTTTTTCCCCTTTTCCCTTTTAAAAAAGGAACAATACACGCTCTGCCAATCCCTAGGTACCTTACCCTTTCCATACATTTATTAAAAAAAACCCAAACCCCTCCAAAATTATATCCCCACCTGCTTTTTAAAATTTCTATCTTTATCCCATCAAACCCCGCGCCACCCCCTTTTATTCTACCCACTGCCTCAGAACTTCCCTACACCCACAACTGGCTCTTCCCCACTCCTACAAGATGTTATTCCTCCTTCCCTACACAGAAATCACAGCTTCCTGTCTTCATCAACATTTAACAAATCCTCAAAATATTCTCTCCATCTTCCCCATACCCCCTCCATTTAATAACTCTCCCTCCTATTTTTAACTGTCAAACCATTTTTTTCTTACCCTCAACTTTTTAACCCCTTTAAAAATTTTTTTTATTTTCAACAAAATTTGGATAAATTCCCCCCCTCTTCTTCTTTACATTGCTTCACCACCTTTTTTTTAAACCCCTCTTTTTTTCTCCTTCTCTTCCCTCCCTTTCATCCTTCTTTTTTGTAAAAAACCCCTCATCTCTTTTTCTCCCCTTTCTACTCTCTTTACATCATCATTCCACCAACGTCCTCTTCCTCCCCACCCACTGCCTGTAACCACAAACTTTTGAACACTCTAACACTACATTTTTAAAACACCCCATTTTTCGACCCCTCACACCCCACTAGCCCATCTATTAATAGTTGTTTTTATCTTACCCTAAATCCTCCTCTTTTGTTTATAAAACCCTTACCTCTCTTTTTTTACTGATTCTATTTTCCTTTATCCCCTCTACCTTTTTCCCCCTGTATATATATATATATATATATATATATATATATATATATATATATATATATATATATATTATATATATATATATATATATTTTTTTTATTAAAAAAAATTTTATTGGGAAAACGGGCAAAGCAAAAACTCATTAAAAGTCCTTTCTTTTTCTTTTTATTTTTAAAAATTATTTTTTCTTTATTTAAAAAAATTTATAATTTGTACCGGAAAATTTGAAAAACCTCCAACCAACAACAAGCGCTTTAATTTAGCCCAACCCAACTAAATATATTTTTTTATACGTTAAAAAAATTTAATAATAAAACACAATGAAATATATTTTTTTTATGTTGAATGATTATGGCGAAATTATTGCATACACAAACTTTTATTTTTATATGGGAGGGCGTTGCTTGAAAACGCAAGTTTTACCTTCGACAATATATATATATATATATATATATATATATATATATATATATATATATATATATATATATATATATATATATATATATATATATATATATATATATATATATTTTGGGGGAAAAAAACTTTTTTTTAAAATAACCCCCTTCCTAAAGAAAGGAAAATTTTTGGCAATTTTCGCCAAAATCATTTAAATAACAAAAATATTTCATTTGTTTTTTATTAAATTTGTTAATATCTAAAATATTTGTTGGGGGAAAAATAAATTTTTTAAAAAGTTATATTTTAAATTTTTGGAAAAATTTTAAATTTTACTTAAATAAAAGAAAAAAAACTTTAAAAATAAAAAAAATTTTTAAAATTAAATTTTTTTATATTTTCCAATACAGTTTTTCCCAATCGGCACGACATATATATATATATATATATATATATATATATATATATATATATATATTTTTTATATATGTGTATTAGGTAAAACTGGTCAATTAGCAAGAACTCATCTAAAATTAAGTCCTTTTTAAAATTTTCCTTTACGTTTAAAAAATTTTTTTAATTTTAATTTAAAAATTTATAATTTTGACAAGAGAAATTTGAAACCTACCAACCTTATTAAAAAAAATTTAATTTAGCCCAACCCCAAATAAATATATTTTTGATAGTTCATTTAATTTTTAAAAAAACAAATGAAATATATTTTTTTTGTTAGGTTCAGAATGATTTTTGGGGAAATTTTTGATACACAAATTTTCGCTTGTCTTTATGGCAAGGAAGCGTTGCTATTTAAACCAAAACCCAAATTTTACCTAATCGGCACGACATATATATATATATATATATATATATATATATATATATATATATATATATATATATATATATATATATATATATATATATATATATATATATATAAAAGGATTTGATGAAAAACAGAAGGTGGCCCAACAAATACGGTAAAAGGAAACGTCCGGCATATATGAAGAAGTAAAAAAGATGAAAAATTAAAACAAGGTTTGGAAAAATTTTTTGGGAACCCACAAAAAACAATTGATGCATTTTTGCAAACTGAAAAGCTGAAGGAAGGCACTCCATACAGTCCAAAGCTGAGGGGGATCGCTACCCCAATTAGTGTACGACTGGAGCACTGAACCCCAGGTTGTGCTACAAAGAACAAATTACTCTCTGTCACTTTTTACCCTCCATGTTCTACTGACAGGAGAGGAAATCATTAAAAAAATTTTAAAATTTATCCACATCATGCTGCCTCAAGCGACTTAGTCTTTTAAAAAACCAGTGGGACGTTGTAAACGTTTTAGTGATTACTTTTGGTTCAACAATGTGCAGATATTTCGGGGGTTAAAACTTTTAAAAAACTTTTTGGAAAACCCCCAAAATTTGGAGGCAAACGGAGGAAGCCCGTGGATCTGCTCCCCAAAAAGGGAGGGGGGAATTTTGGGAAAGCCCCTTCAAAGAAGAAATATAAAGTTTTCATATCAAGGGGGGATCGAATAGAAGGCCATGAAACTTGACCGTATCACATTTGGGATTGAGAGCATGTAGATACAATGAAAATCGGGGAAAAGGGGAAATCTAGTGGGAAAAAAAAAATGGTTTTTCGTACTGAAAATAAAGACCATGATAAGGGCCCAATGGGCGGGGTAAAATCGAGTCATGAAGGGAGACCACTACCAGGCGACAGTCAGCGCCTGTTAATTTATAGCAAAAAAAACCACATAAAGTAAACCAAAGGGTGCAATGGAAGAACGGAAGGTAGGTCATTAATAGCCAAAAAAAAAAGGTAGGGACAAGGACACAACCTTGGGGGACCCCCCGGCCTGAAGAAAGCGAGGCACAAAGCCCAGCCCAAAAAATGTCTTTCAGATTTTGAAAGCAGCTAGGAAGGGTCGTAAACCCCAGGGCCCAAAGGGGGGCCCCAAAAGATGTTATAACCCGTGGTGTCATATCCCTTTCCCCCAAGGTAAAAAAAGACTGCTGGGAAAGGGTTGTTTATTATCAATGGCATTTCACATATACGATCAAAGTGCAGAAAGTCCCCCAAAAATTTAAAGAGGTCCTTGTAAAGCCAAAAAAAGGGCAAAAGTATTGTGAGTCTCTAAATTCCATATTAAATCTATTCACCAATCGTTACATCAACTTGCAGACTACACGGGTTTAGAGCAAGGGGGCGATGTGAAGGGATCAACCCCAAAAAAAGCGTGGCTTGAAAAGGCAAAAAAAAAAAGGGCTACGGGGGGGAGAATCAGATGCGAAACTTTTTAAGGGTTTTTCTATACAAATGGGGGGTCAAAGAAATAAGATAGATGAGCTAAGATTACTTGCAAAATGTGGTAATATAGATATTATTGCTATAACGGGCCTGGTTCAAACCAAAAAATAGAGAAATGCCTTCCAGGGAAAAAAAAAGGGTTATAAGCATTCCAACTGATGGGGGCAACATGAAGGGTGGTGGGGGAGTTTTGGAAAATCATTTAAATTGTTGTGTTAGACAAGATAAAAAAATTAGAAACATCGGACACAAAAATCTGTTTGGCTACGGTTTTTCGGGGGCGTAAAAAAAAAATTTTGGGGGTGATTTACAGGCCCCCCAAACCCGGATGGGGGGTCTAAGCCTCTATGGGACGAAATTCATAAGGGGTCTAGATATAAAAAAAGTTTTTAAGGGGGTTTTTAATTTTTGACAAATTGATTGGAACAATTGACAGGTAATTTTTAGTCTAGTGACTTTCTTGATACGGTTCAGGATTGTTTTTAAAACAGTTTGGGAAAAAACCAATAGGGTAGCAACTTGTTTTTTTGATTCTTGCCTACAAAATACTAATTAATAATCTTGAGGGTTTAAAAGAAGAGTTGGGGAAAAACAAACCAAATCCTTTGTTTCAAAATATCATGGAATTACCCAGGAAATGCAAAAAAAAGTCTCGTTCCAGACTTTCGCTTAGCCGACTTCATAGGGCTGAGAAATTCCTAGGTGGGCTAAAATTTGGGGTGACCTGACTATGGGTTAGGGAGGTGGTTTTGGTTTCCAATATGACGTTTTCCCGAGCATAGTTCTAGCTGCCCAGACAACTTTTGTTCCCAGTAGGGGAAAATTTGATCTAACAAAAATGATCCTAAATGGGTGAACAATAGAGTAAAACATCTCAAGGGCAAAAAAAGGCAAAATAGGCGTATGAAAAGAGGGGATGGACAGATAAGAAATCAATATTTTCAATTAAAGATAAATAAAAAAGGAATAAGAAAAAAAAGGGAATTATGAGGTTTTGGGCGAAGGGATTCGGGAAAACTAACCCAAAAGGGTTCTTTCAGGGATACATAAGTAAGGTTAGGGACAAGATAGGCCCCTTAAGAGTAACTCAGGACAGATCACACAGTGATAAGGAAGGGGAAATTTTTTAATTTTATTTTCCCTCAGTTTTTTCTCAAAAAGATACTGGGGAATTCCAGAAATAATAAACTATGTTGGGGAAAATAATAGACTATGCCGATTGGGGTAACTAGTGACATGGACCCAGACAAAAAAAAATTTAAACCTAACAAATCCCCAGGCCCCCGAGGAACTGTTTTCAAGAGTTTTAAAAGGGAAAGTAAAGGGGGAAATTAGCAAACCTTTTAATATATCCCAAACTGGCATAGTGCCAGACCCAAAGGGAAAAAAGGGGAAATGTAATACCTATTTTCAAGGCAGGGGGGGCAAAGGGCTTTAGCTTCGAACTATAGACCAATAAACCTTACCTCCATAGTTGGTAAATTTTTTTGGGAATTAAAATTGGGGGCAATTTCAAAACCATCCCTTTAAAGGCAAAATTGATTTTAAAGAATCTCAACACGGTTTTTTTAAGGGGGTTCCCCGTCTTACGAATTTACTAACTTTTTTCACTAAATGTTTGAGGAGGTAGATCATGATAATGAAAATGATATTGTGTATTTGGACTTCAGTAAAGCTTGATAGGGGTTTTCCCCATCAGAGGCTATTGGGGGGCAGAGGTTTGCATAAATGTGGAGAAATTAGAATGGGGGGGTCTCGCGGTGTCCCAAAGGGGTCAGTTTTTGGGCCCCCGTTGTTTACAATTTCATAAAAGACATAGATGAGGGAATAAATAGCACATGAGCAAATTTGCTGATGACACCAAAATAGGCCGTCCCAAATTTATTCTAATGGGGCATTAGAGCACCAGGATGATTTGAATAAACTGGGTGCAGTGGTCGGAGAAGTGGCAGATGCAGTTTAATGTAGATAAATGCAAAGTTCTAAATGTTGGGCAGGACAATAACCATCCACATATAAAATGCATAATGTAGATCTTAATACTTGTGATTGCGAGAAGGATTTAGGAGTTCTGGTTTGCAGTAATCTGGGAAAACCCAAAACAACAGTGCAAAAGTTCGCAATAAAGCTAGCAGAATCCTTTGGGTTCATATCCCAAAAAGATAAATAATAGAAGTCCTCAGGGTTTTTCTTCAACTCTTTTAACCCTTTGGTTTTTGCCTCATTTTGATTATGCTGTACATTTCTGGTTTACATTATAACAGAATGGATATAAATGCACTGGAAAACGTACAGAAAAAAATGACAAAGTTCATCCCATGTATCAGAAATATTTCCTATGAAAATAGACGAGAGCCCTGAATCTGCACCCCTAGAAAAGGGGAGAATTGGGGGATATGATTGGGAAAACAGGAATAAATAAAGGGATGTTTAAACGGGGCTGAAAAAATCCAGCCAAGACAGGACCCAGCAATGGTTTCCCAAATTGGAAAGTTTTAGATTCAGGAAGGATATAGGAAAGCACTGGTTTGGAATGAGTTGTGGATGAGTGGAACAACCCCAGTACCGTCATAGAAGCCAAGACGTTGATAGTTTTAAAAAAGGTTAGATAAATACATGAGTGGGTGTTGGGGGGGGAGTTGGACCTGACTAGCTTGGGGCTACTAGATCAGATGATGTACTAATTCCCCATGGGAAATGACCTGACTCCTGGGTTTACCTGGAAAAGGTTAACTCCCGGTGGTCGGGGCTAAAGAGGAAATGGACTTGCCTTGCATGGGTCAGAGGCCTGCTGCGGTTCCCTTTTTCTTTTCGGTTTTTGGGGAAAAATATTATCAGGCCGAGCTGCCGATGACTGGCAACGAAAGCGTGGGCTTAGCCCAAGAGAGTAAAAAATACGTTATAGGCCCCTCCCCTTGAAGAGAAATTCAAGGGGGATTGCCCCCGGTAGAAATTAGGGAAACGAGAAACGAGAGACAGAGGTGAAGCCCTTGGGAGACACGGCCAAGATAGTTTCTGATTTTCATAGCAACCCCAAGAGGTTCTGCAACACTAACAACAGGAACCCCAAAAAAGGGAGCCCGGGTTTTAAAGGGAATTGCCACATCATCCGTATTTCCCTTGAAAACCACATATAGGAGGTTTTAAATATCCCCGTAGAAACGTAGTTTTGCCAAAAGTGCGGTTAACGTCGCGTAAGACGTGGCGAGGAATGACCTTGCTCGCAAAAAAACCAAAAAGACTGCGGTCCCAAATTTTACGATAACCCCTTGGGACGTTTTTTTGCACTTTTTTGGGGCCCCCAAGGGGACCACAAAAGGAAATTCTGAGACTGCCTGCCTGGGTTTTGAGGGGGAAAGCACGTGATGCTGCAGACAAAACTAAGGTCAAAAACGGTGCACCAACTTTAGAGGATGAAAAAGGGTCCTCACATAAAGCGGTAAGATGAGAGTAAAGACCCAATTCCTTGTCCAAATTGCCAATGGGTCTACGAGGCGGTTTTGGGGGTTCAAACAAACAAGAATAATAGGGGAAAACGATCGGGTGTCTTGGGAAATCTGGGGGAACAGACGTGTAATCAAGGGGAATTGACGAGGAAAAAGATAAATAAACCCAAAGCAAAAGAGACTGAGGCGAGAGTCAAAATAGGTGGGAGCACCTTTTTTAAAACATGAAGAGGATGAGAAAATGAAAAAGGGTTGTCCAACGTCACCGGGGTCCAAGGGACCCTCCCCAAAAATGATGGTGATTTTTAAAAACACCCCAAAAAAAGATAACGGCGGCAGAGAAGAGATCAAGAAACCAACCCTTTTGAAAAAGAATGGAAAAAAAGAATATAGGGGGCAAAATGTTTTACCACCCTGTGCAAAAATACGGGCCTGCGGTATAATGCATGAAATACGAACAAAAACCTGTTGGAACAGTATACCAACGCGCATAAGAAGCACACCCCATTAAATGATTCATCAGGAAAAGGGGTCAGTAGAATGCAAATTAAAAGCCTTGTAACCCGGGAAAAATACTGGGGGAAAAATGGGAGAGCAACACCCGGAGCTCTCCCCCATTACCCCAGGTCCGAATATTCCATTGTAAATAAGTTATTATTCACAATGAGAAGCGATAAAAACTGGCTAGTCAATGTGTGGAGGCAACAGAAAACGTAAAAGGAGGAATCAGAATGCTATGAAGGGAAAAAATTGCTGTGAAGGGGTTTTGAAAAAAAAGAATGGGCATAAGGAGGTGCACAGGTGTCCATCAAGGGTTTTTTCTCCCCAGTATAGATGGAGATGGGAACGTTTCAACGGGGCAAAGGGAAAATATACCATGACTTCAGAGACAGGTGAGGAGTGCAAAAATAGAGATCAAAATATGGATGGAACTAAAGAGATCTGAGAGGGAAGGGGGGAATCAACCGGGAAAAAAGTGACGGTGGGGGGAGACTAGTCTTGCGGTGGAACAGGAGACGGGGGGCTAGTCTTGCGGTGGAACAGGAGACGCGGGGGGAGACTAGTCTTGCGGGGGGAACAGGAGACGGGGAGAAATTACATGCAAACCACAATTAATTTTATACATGTAATTTGGGTAAGATGGAACTGAGACCATTATTACTCACCAATTTTTGTTAAACCCCAGAGGCAAGTGAGACTTACGTCTCCCAAAAGGTCTCAGGAAAGTGACTTTTTAATGCCCCCCCACCCTCCAACCACATTCGCACTAAGCGGGGCCCAAAATTATATATTAATATTTAAGAAAACCATAACTCTTTTAAGTTTTAATTTGGACTGTATCAATTGGCTTTGAATTGACTGAATATGGGTCTTTACACATGATATCAACACTAAAACAGCATATTTGAAAAATTAACTAAATTCCTAATATTAACTTTTAAAATTTGGACCACCGGTGGAACACCCCTAACGCTACCTAGAAATAGGGAAGGGAAAAAAAAAAAGCTCCCCTGTACAAAATAGGTTATTACTTATCCAAGGCGTATAGTAGGGAAGTCCCCTTTCCTTCAATTTTTCCCAATTTTTTACCACTTTATTATAGTGGTTTTAAAATTTTTGCTTCTCCCTCTGCAGTAGAGGATGTTGGGGTATTATTTTTTGTTATCTGAGGCAGCCCCCTCAGTTTTTTCCCTCATGACGTCCGATTCAATTGGGACGGTTATAGTGACCAGTTTTCCCAAATTAATTTTTTTCATTATGGTGTCCCCCCCCTCCGCCTGTCCCCCGCGGCTACTGGTTTTTTTTTCAGTAAAAAATTAAAATTTATTTTTTAAAACACTTTTTAACATTATTTATAATAAAAATTTATACATAAAAAAAAATAAAAAAAAAAATATAAAATTTTTCCCACACTGCACCCGGGGGAGTTCGTTGATAAACGACTTAAATTACCCGTCCTCTATGAGACGATTCCAGCCAACTCTCCCTTTTGAGTGGTTGTTCTCCAAATTTGGGCCCTTTATTACAATTTTTCCTCATGAATTCCTTGTTTTTGGGCCCTTCAGTTCCACTTGTGTCATTTTCCCCTTAGATTATCATTTTTTGATTGAACCCCATTTAATTCCAAGGGAATTAATTTATTAAAGGTTCGCAAACTTTCCCGCCTGACACAACTTGACATTCCTGACAACACCTTGGCATCTGTGTATAATGTTAATTAAACCCTTTCCCAGAGGCCACAAGTTGCTCAGTATCAATTTAAAACCATGTCCCCCGGTTGAATGTCCTGTCGATTTATAGCCCTGAAGCCCATGAATGTGTTCACATGATAAGAAAAATACTCCTTTTTCCCCACATTGGACCAATGATTAATTACTTTTTTCATCTTAAATTTATTACTTAACAATGTTACATTATTATTATCTTCATTAATTTCTTCAGGATTATCTCTATAGATAAGTGCAGCTTCCCAAATTTTTGTCCACATATTAAGTGAGAAAAAAATTAAATATGTGTACATCAGGGGTATCACTAATGTATAAAAGGGGGCGATTATTTATACGATTTTCCGCCTCCACTAATGCAGTACGGAATTTTTCCAAACTAATTAATTTCCTTTTGCACCTTCCATAGACACCTGTTTACTGTACCCATCATTTTTTTCATAAAAACCCCCCCTGCCAAGGTGCTCAGAATAAAATTTTCCCGAAAATCCTTGCTGGGTTAACAGAAAATTGTACGATTTAGGGGGCATTGAAAAAAAACTAATTTTAAAGATAAGTGCACTTTTTGGACATTATTTGTATGGTCACAACAAACGTCTAACAAAATTTAAGACCATTTCATTCCCATTTACCCTGCAGCATTGTGGTCGACTTTTCATCAAAAATTATACACCATTGAAAACAATTAGTTAATAATTTATTGGTTGTCAGAAAAAAATCATATGTACATGGGTTTAAAATAATTTTTGGGGGGGTAAATATTGTATAATCAAATGTATATGGGGTTTTATCAATCATCAACTGTATAATTTTAAAAATTACAAGTTTTTAATGAAGTCTTTCTTGATGTTGAACTTGGGGGTCACTTTCCTGGAAAATTTCTTTGCCTGAAAAATATCCATCTCTTGCCTTTTTTGTCCAGTGACTTCAAATGCAGCTTCAGTCATCTCTTGCCTTTTTGTCCAGTGACTTCCCGTGCAGCTTCAGTCATCAAAGTTATCCCTCTCTCAACAGCGTGGTGTTGTTTTTGGGCCCCTTGGAACCTAAATGAATCTCCCAAAAATTTTTAGAAAACCCGTTGACCCGATAGAAAAAGCTATGAAAGGAGGGTCAGTTTTGAGTTCAATCTTCCAGTGAATCATGGAATGATAGTTCTTTGCTTGCCACTTTAGTTTGGGAATCATTATTTTTCTTGAGTTGACAATAAAAGTCACATTGTCATTCGCTTTATCTTCACTGGTATCCTCATCATCAATGAAGATTAAAAATTTCCCTGTCAACAGCATGGTTTTTTGTTAAATATGTTTTTTTTTATAAAAACTACCCATCTAAACCATCATAACATAACATTCTTTAGCTTAACATAACTTATAATCAATATATATATATATATATATATATATATATATATATATATATATATATATATATATATATATATATATATATATATATAAAATTTTGAAAAGTTACAGGCATATTACAAAATGACTTGGGGACCCTTTAATTTCCCCTGTTCTCTTCGGGGCACCGGGAGTTTCATCTTTCTCGATCCAAAAAACCCCAAGGGAAAAAAAATGAAAATTATATTAAAAATGTTTTTGCAGAAACAAATAATATTTGAACTGACTAAAAAATATTCTCTCTACTACTCATTGTATCAGCCTTAATGTCATTAAAAAAACAAACACTTTTTTTTCCTGTAAAAAAACCCTTTCCATGCACCTCTCCGACTTTTTTTTTTCCCCACCAAACCAAATTTTCCCAAATTTTGCATTAAAAAGGGTTCCGTCTTTTCTAAGACTCCGACATCAGCAGTCCACGTACCAAACCCAAAGTTTTTTGAAATTTTCCCAACGAACTAAATGTATCACCAAAAAAATCACTTTTAGTATTTTTAGTAAAACTGTTGTGGAATTATGTATTTTCAGTAAAGATTATAGTTCATATATTTTATAATGGCAATTGAATAATACAAGGAAAATCATTTTAACTAATTTTTGTCAATTTCGTGAAAAAAAAAAAATATTTAAATTTAAAAACTTTTTTTTTTTTTTTTTTTAACACAACAAAATAATGTTTTTTGAGAACATTTCATTATATACGCATTTACCAAGAAATTTATGTAATAACCGCCCTCCATCCTGCCCTGAATTTGAGGGGAAAAACCCCGTCAGCGCCCAAAAGATTGTTGAGAATTTCATTACCCCGCCCGAGATTTCCCCTTTGTCATAGCTGCGCCGGTTCGTCCCACATTGTTTTCTTTTTTTCTCTTCTTTGTTGCACATTTTTCACATATTACTGTCACATTATGTTATATATTGCTCAATGCCATATTGTTGCGTCAAATATTAAATTTTTGGTTTATTTTTGTATTAAATATTATTGTGTCACATATAGTTATGTCACATACTTTTTTTATTACATGTCCTACCCATTGTTTGTAAATTTTTGTGCTAATTTTTCCTACCCATTGTTGTGTCACATGTAGTGTCGCACATGGGGTAAACATGTCACAAATTAAAGTGTCACGTTGTTTTATCTTTTTGGTTTATTTTCCTTTAAGCGATAGACTTTCATGGGGGATACATTTTTTAATTAGATTTAATCCCAGCATACATAATGGGGATTCCAAAGACCCCTGGCTGTCTTCAAGCAGGCACTGGAAAAGCACCTTAAATCAGTACCTGGTTTCGTACGTCGGTTTGCGTCCCCAACAAAAAAACCTGGTTGATCAGGACCTGATCCTCAATGAGGCCTGGTCACAGACCGGGCAGCAAAAAACTTTCCATGTATAGGTTTTTTTGTCCAGACACAGACAATGCATATACTGTTGAGCAACACTGCTATTCTGAAAGACTGATTCCCTACATCATCCAAAGACCCAGAACTCACCACTTGGTGGTGCTGATGGGCCAGTTCCCCATGTCTATTGTAGATGAATGGTTCAGAGAACCGACAAGTTGATAAAAACACATGTGCAACACTTGGGTATCTTTAAAGAGGGAAAAGATTGCCACACAGTGGCTTCATCCCGTCCATACAAAGGAGAATGGGGAAGGCAAAGTTTGAATAATCCCGTCCTCAGTCTTGAAAAAAAATTGATGGACAGATTACATCGGGCTCAAAACTAAGGGGCTGATTACCTCCCAAAATCCTGTTCTTCACCGTTCTCCTTCGGATGGACTGGGTGAAGCCACTTTTTGTGGCGAAACTTTTCCTCATTAAAGATACCCGATGGGGGTTTTAAAAAAATAAATGCTAGGGTGTTGGGGAGAGGGTGGGGTTAAATTATGGGAATCAAAAAAAAATGGGGGTTGACAGTTACTTTTTTCTGATGATACTGTGTTTTGGGAGATTCTAAAAAAAAGTTAAAGGGGTTTGTGGAGGAGTTTAGGAGGGTGTGTAAAGGTAGAAAAAGGAAAAAGAACATAGATAAAAGTAAGGGGTAGGGTATCAAACGATTTAAATAAAGGAAAATTGGATATCACATTGGAGAGGGAAAGGAAGAGGTGAATGTTTTCAGAAATTTGGGGATTGTCAGGGTTGGGTTTTTATGAAGGATGTGGTTAACCATATAATTGAGGGAAGGGAAAAAAAGGTGAGTGGTGCGTTGAGGTATCTGTGGGGAAAAAAACGTTATCCATGGGGGAAAAGAAGGGAATGTACAAAAATATAGGGGACCAACACTCTTATATAAATGAGAAGCAAAGGTTGCAAATGCTGCCCCGAGGAGGGGGCGAACCCGGGAGATGCCCTGTCTAAGGGCAATGTGGGTGAAAATATTATGCAAAAAATTGGGAGTGTGGAAATTAGGAGGTGTGGAATTACTAAAAGTATTTTTGGAGGGCGGGAAATTGTTGAGGTGGTTTGGTCTTGAGAGAATGAATCAAAGTAGAATGACTTGGAGAGTGTATTTGGTAGGGGAAGGAAGGCGGGGTGGGGGTCATCCTCAAAAAGATTGGGGGAGGGGGAAAAAGGGGGTTTTGTGGGCGAGGGGGTTGGACCCAACAAGCATGTGTGAGCGTGTTAGGAGTGAATGGAGACGAATGGTTTTTTGGGGCCTGACAAGCTCTTTGAGAGTGAGCAGGGAAAATTTTATGGAAGGGGTTCAAGGAAACCAGTTAATTTTATTTAGTTGGACTTGAGTCCTGGAAATGGGAAAATACAACCCCGCACTTTAAAAGGGGGGTTGAGATATTTTGGGTTTGGGGGGAATTTCTAACTGTTTATCTTAGCACCTCTGCAAAGACATTGATTATGTGTGAGTGGGGGAAAGTGTTGATTGATAAAAAAATATTCTTTTTTGGGGATTTACTTTCTTTTTGGGGCACCCCGCCTCGGTGGGGGACGGGACGTGTTAATATATATATATATATATATATATATATATATATATATATATATATATATATATATATATATATATATATATATATATATATAAGTACTAGTTATTACCCCCCCGTTACTGTGGTTTGTCTGGTTAAAGGGAAAGAAAAGAAAAGATAAAGTCCCGTTTCTAATTTTTTTAAATTTTCCCACAATGTTTGGGTGGGCATACAATATTTTTTTTTTTCCCAGTGTCTGTGCAGATATAGAGATTTTCGGTTTGCTGACTTGAAACGGAACATATAAATGTCCATGTGAGAAGCAATCCGTGTCTAGATCTAAACTGCACATTTCTAAAGTTTGGGGCCCTGCTTTGTTGATGGTTATTGCAAACGCCAATCGGGGAATTGCAATATCTTAAATTGAAATGGCATATCCGTTGGAATCATGGGAATGCGAGGAATGAGGACATCTTCACCTTTAAAAGGTCCGTCAAGATTGTTGCTTCTACAACATTGCTCATTTTTTTTTTACTGCAAGCCGCGTCCGGGTTGAAAAGCTTTCGCTGGTTGATATTTCGAAACCCTGATAATTGGCACGCTGATTTTAAATTGCAGAACGTTCAGTGGCACCCCTGTAAGATCGAGTGAATTAAAAAATTCTGTTGGATAATTAACCGCTTCATCTGCTTCCACAACAGTGTCGACGGACTTGTAAGGGCCCTCGCTTTGAATGTTAGACTGAATAATATTTTTAAATTTCTAAAGCCTTTGTTCTTGGCCGCAAAAACAGCCCTTCCCCTCAGCGAATCCCTTCCATAAGATTTGAATATTGGGGAAAAACTTTTTTCCCTTCTTTTGACGTCACTAAATATCAAAAAGTTATGGGCAATGAAATTCGTCCCGGGGCAGATCAACCCCTCACCTTTCCCTTCCCCCAAATTTCCCGCAATTGATGTGAGAATATCTCAGCTGATCGATCGTTTTGCAGCTGGACACGCATATTTGTAATTAATTTTAACGTCTTTACGTGTCGCCACAAAGTAAGTATTTCCCGGCCAAAAAATTTTTTTTCCGATGGTTTCGATCGATCAAGATCCTCGCAAATTTTTTTGTGCGCCATGTTTTTTCCTGTCACAGGTGTGACATCTGGAGATGGGGTACAGTGCCGGCACTCTAAAAGGGGTAAATGTTTCAGTTTTATAACGAGTGTAAAGCACCCTTCTGGCAAGACAGTGATGGAGTGAAATGATGAAAGTTTTTCTTTTTGGGGAACCCTGCCTTGGTGGAATCGGCCGATGTGTTAATAAAAAATATATATATATATATATATATATATATATATATATATATATATATATATATATATATATATATATATATATATATATATATATATATATATATTTTTGTATATAAGTGTTGTGTATGTGAAGTCATTGAGGGAACAAAACGGTCCCCTATGGGTGGGAGAGGTCGGCGAGAGGAGGCCTATGGAGGAGAAGGGGGAGGTTGAGGGGTAAAACTTTTTCCCCTCCCCCCCCAAACAGGTGCACATTCACGGTGTGAAATTTGTTAAAAACAATGAAGTGTTTGTTCCCCTGTGTATAGTGCATAGTTTAAGTTTAGATGCACATGGTATAAGCATGAAACTCACCTTTTGGGGTTGCAGGGTCAGTCAAGCTCCTGGCCCCCCTTCACTGATTGCTACTAGGTCCTCTTTTCCCCCTGCTCCATGAGCTTTATCAAACCTAGTTTTAAAAACTATGATGGTTCCTGCCTCCACTATGCCCTTTTTCCCCATTCCATTTCCCTGACAACTCTATGACTGAAGAAATACTTCCTAACACCCCTTTGACTCATAGGCCCCCTTCAACTTTTGTGACCCCTTTTCTGTGTCCCTCTCTGGAACATCTTGTCTCTGTCCCCCCCTTATCTATTCCTCGCAGTATTTTATATGTCGTTATCATGTCTCCCCTAACCCTCCTGTCCTCTAGTGTCGTCAGGCCGATTTCCTTAACCTTTCTTGAACAACCCCCTTACCTGGGACTAGTCTTGTTGAAAACCCTTTTGCACTTTCTCTAATTTCTTGACGTGCTTGACCAGGTGGGGTTTCCAAACTGGTGCTGCATACCCAGTATGGGCCTGACGTATATGGTATACAGAGTCTTGAATGATTCCTTGGTGAGGTATTGGAACGCTATTCTTAGGTTTGCCAGCCCCCCGTATGCTGGCAGTTATCTGATTGAGGGGTTTGCCCCCAGGAGATGTCCCCCCCGGTATTATACTCCCCCCCAAGATTTTTTCTTTGAGTGAGGTTTGCAGTCTTTGGCTACCTAGACTATACTCGTCTGCGGTTTTTTTCCCCTTTCCCCCTTTATTCATGACTTTAATTTGGCAGGGTTAAATTCAAGGGGGGCCAGTTACGGGACCAGGTTTTTAGCCTGTCCAGGTCTCTTTGTATTCCTGCCTGATCCTCGACTGATTTGATTCTTCCCCATTAACTTCACATCACCCGCAAACAGGGACACTTCTAGTCTACCCCTTCCGTTATGTCATTCACATATCCCAAAAAACAGTACAGGTCCTAGGACTGCCCCGGGAACTCCCCCTCCTACAGGTCCCCCTTCTGACATCTCGTCACGAAAATTTGGCCCCGTTGTTGCCCCCCTGTCAGATATTCTCTGATCCATTGCAGTGCTTTTCCTGTTACGTGTGCCTGATCCTCTAGCTTTTTCATTAATCTCTTGGGAACAGTTCAACCCCCTTCTTGCAGTCCCAAAAAAAGCAGTCTATCCACCCCCCTCTCTCGTGTCTTACTTCTTTTCCTTGTCAAAAAAATTTCAGTAGGTTTGTGACACAGGATTTTCCTTCCCCGAAAAACCCTGCTGGTTGTCGTTTATTTTGTGTCTTTCTGGTGCTCCCCCTTCTCCCCCCTTTATCTTCCCCCATGACTTTGCATACTATACACGTCCCGTGACACAGGTCTGTAGTTTAATGCCTCTTTGTCTCCTTTCTTAAAAAATTGGGGCTACATTTTCCATCTTCCACGCCTCAGGTAGTTTCCCAGTTTAATGGGTTTGAAAATTTTTTTGGCAAACAACATCTCTGCTCCCTCTCTAAGGACCCACGGAGAAATGTTGTCCCGGGCCCCCCGCTTTTTTTAGGTATCGAGTTCACATAGCAGCTTCTTCACCTCCCCCCTCGGTTTGTGTGTATTTCATCCAGCAAATTTTTTGGTATACCTCCCTTTTTCTGAATTCCTGGAGTCCTTCCTGTCTCCTGTGTAAATACTTCTTTAAATCCCCATGTTGAGCTCCTCACATACCTCTTGGTCGTTTATTGTGAACTCCCCCCCTTCCTTTCTCCCCCTGATTACCTGGTCCTTGACTGTTGTTTTTCCTGATGTGGCTATACAGCAGCTTCCCGGGGCAGACTTGACTTTTGATGCTATATCATTTTCATATTGTTGCTGGCCTCCTTCTTACCTGTGCATATTCGTTTCTGGCTCTTCGGCTAATCTCTTTATTTTCCTGGGGCCTTTTCTGTACTTTTTCCCTTTTTATTAAATTACTTTTTTCCCCCTACACCTCTGGGTGAACCAAGGGCTCGTTCTGGTCTTCCCATTACTTTGTTTCCCCTTTGGGGGCAAACCTCTCATCTGCCCTTTTTTGGGCCCCTATTCCCTCATTTTTTTTCTGGTTTTCCCTGAATTTCTCTCCCCAAATCTTGTGGGGAAATTCCTTTATGCCCCCCGTAGTCCCCCCTTTTTTAGTTTCGTTTCTCCCCTTTCCCATTCCTGCTCCCCTCCACTTGTAGCCTTCCCAAATATATAATCAAAAAACAGAACCAAATGATCACTAGCTCCAAGGGCCTTTCATATGATATCCTCGATGTCCGGCTTCAAGGGTTTTGAGTCTTGCTGGATCATCCCCACCCTCTCTCTGGTAGTGTTCTAACATGTTGATGCATGAGGTTTTCCAGTACCCATCCATCATCTTGGCTCTCCATGATTCTGGACCCCCATGGGGCTCCCGGTTTTTTCCCCAATCAATCTCTTTGTATTGGGAAAACAACCCCCAACTAGTAACTTTGCTCTCCCCATGTGGGGTCTTCTGGCTACCCCGGCAAATTTTGTCTACCTTTTCCGGGTCTCGTCGTATTCTTCTCTTGGCCTCCTGCAGTTCTGTGGCGGGTTGTACATTAAAAAACAATTACCACCTTATGGCCCCCCCGACTGAATTGTTCCTATGTAGCCCCTTTTTACCCATTCCCCCCCTTTCCCTTTCCCCCCTTCCCTCAAATCCCCCCTGTTTTAAAAGAGCAGTGCAACTCCTCCCCCCCCTTTGCTCCCCCTTTTTTCCCCGGGTTTGATACCCGGGGGGAAAGATTGCATCTTTATCATCCTGGTGGGGTTTCGTTTCTGTGAGTGCTATTATGTCTGGGGATGCCTCCTTTATTCTTTCACCCCCTCCCATTTATTTGTTATCCAAATTCATTTGTATCCAAACCCCCTTTTAATTCTTTTCTAAAATGTATAGGGGTTTATCGTTTTTTTTGGGGGCTGTGCACAGAGCATAGTGGTTTTTAAAAGAAAATTTTTGGGGGGAAAAAGCATTGACCCCCTATTCCGGGGGGCCCCCTGCCTCCCTAATTACACACCCCCCACCCCCCTCTCCCCCCAACCCACCATAAGGACGGGAGCCCCCCCCCCTCCCCCCCCACCACCATGAACCACATGCCTTATGTGTTATGTTTTTTTTTCCCTACAAAGCCGGGGAAACAGTCCCCCCAAAACAATGAAAGAAGAGGAAATCTCAGGTGGGGGGTTTTGAGACCAACAGAAATTTTATTGTGCACACAATGGGTGTGCAGGATCAAAAGCCCCCAGCAGAGGAAACCCCCGGCCCCACAGGCAGATGATAATTCGGGCATTCAAATTCACAGTCATCAAGGGGGTGCACAACTGCCAAAAAATAGATAATTGTGTCTTTTGCTCCATCATCACAGGAATCCAGAGGTAGAACGAAGAAAAATTCCACTGAAAAGAAAATTTTCCCAAGGTTACCCAAAAAAAAAAAGGGGGTAACACAGGGGGAGCAATCAGAATAATTAAATGACGCCCCCAAACCCCCCAAAAGATGAGACCACACCCAAGCACAAAGAGATAAGCATCCGAAAAAGGGACACCATAGCCATCAACAAAAACCCCGAAAAAAGACCCCATCACTGGACAATTAATTTTCCCAAAGAAGGGGGAAGTCTATAAGGCGATATTGTCATTTCCAGCAGGATCTGCGGGGGGTTTTTCCGGAAATTTTTCGCCCAAAAAACCCCCTGAAAGAGTTTAAACCCGGGCCTGGCGCATCTGCATCTTCTTCTCACCGAATTAACAACTTTCGTCAACAACTGCCTGGCTGGGCGAATCCCAAAAAAATTTAAAACCCTTTTTTTTTTGGAACCTCATTATTCATTTTTGAAGAAGGGGGGGGGGGGAAATCAGACCCATTGTTTTTTTGTAACATTTTTTCGCCACCCGCCCCCAAAAAAGAGCAGTAAGAAACATTCGCCTAGAAGCTGCCAGTTTACTCCCGCCCCCCAACTGGGTTTGGGGGTTTTCTCAAGGCAGGGGGAAGCCGGTCAAACTTGACTTTAAAAAATCTTTAAATGGGGAAAAGAGGGGTTTTTAAACCTTCGGGGTCGGTTTTCCCCGTCTCTTTCCCCTTTAAACGGGGGTACAACAAACCCTCAACTCTTTTTTTTTTGGGAAACAGGGGGTTCCATCATCTGAGGGTGTTCAGCAGAGTGATCCACTTGCCCCTTCTCCCCTTTTTCATTAAAAAAGAAAAATTTTCCCCCCCCCCGGGGGCAACATCTGGTACCTGGATGATGGCACCTGGCAGGTACTGAAAAAGTTCCCCCGGGGACCTACAACTGAAGAAACACAGGGGGGGAAGCCTTTGGACTCATCCTCAAACCCCCCAAGTGTGAAATCATCCCAAAAAACCAGGGGAAAAAAACAAAGCTGTGCGAACCCATCCTCCCCCCCAAATCACTACTACCACTCCCTTCAACAGTACCCTTTTTTGGGGGGGTTTGGGGCATCCCGGCCATCGACACTGTCCTCCCCAAAGGGCCAAAATGAATGACCTGAAAAAGAATGGAGGAGAGAATAAATCTTGATGAATGATGGCCCGTATCTCCCCTCCTCACAAGGGGTCTTACTATGCCAAGACTCACTTAAAGTCCTGAGGTGGGACCCCCTTTTGACTACCCAACACTTGACCAGTATAATGCACACCTGAATCAACCTTTAAGAAATAAATCTGTCACTAGAGGATCGGCAATGGGGGCAGGGAAAAACCTCCCCTCGACTGGGGGTTTGGGGGGGGAAAAACAACCCGGGGGGCCCCCATTTCTGCTTGTTTTGGGTTCCCGGGGGATTGGTCGAAGATTATCCCCGAAACGCTTGGGGGTGTGGTGGGATCTCAAGACCCCGGGGTTTTTTTTGGCGGGGCGGGGCAGACTCCTCCCAGTAGACCAAACTCTTTTAAAAAAGGGGGAAAAGTCCCACTGGGACAAATGATCATGGAAAAAAACGCCAACACAATGCTCACCAACGCTTGGGGGAAAGGGGGGGCGCTCGTCTCCTAGTGGTGAAGGCACCCACCATGAGATTTCCCCTTCCCAGTCATTCCCCCAAATTTTTTCCCTGGGCCTCGACTCCCACCCCCCCAGGCCATTTGGATTGGGGTTTTTTTCGCCCTTTTTCCCCCCCCCTTTTTTTACTGAACATAAGGGGGGTTTTTTGGGGGGCGACGGCTGATAATTCGGGCTTCATGGTCTCGGGGTCCCACATCAGAAGGGGAAAAAAAGCTGAACCCTGGGGGGTCAACGACATCATAAAAAAAGCCCCCCCCACAGCCCGTTGCCCATCCAACAGGAAACCCCAAATGCAAAGGTCTGATGGAAGCCGGGGTCCTGATGGAGCCACCCGGGTACCCTGGGAAAGGGTGGTAAGCAGATTGCTTGGGACTACACTTGTGCCGCCACAATACAGACACCTACTTGTCATACTCCGTAACTGGGAAGGGGGGGAGCTACCAGCCACAGGGAGACCCGAAGACCCCCCCAAAAAGGCTTTCCCCCCTTTTTATAAATTCATTCCAATGTGATCGGAGACCCTTGGAGCATAGGGCAAAGGGGTGGGGGAAAAATCTCAAAAAATGGGTGAAAAAACCCCTCAAAAAACCAAGGGGCCACAGGGGCCAGCCCTTCCCCTTTTTAGAACGTGTTTGATCCCAAAAATAAAAACCTGGTTTGGGGGAAAGGCCCACTGCCGGGAAGCTGGGCGAAGATTCTAGATGATCTCTGAGTTGTTATCTATGTTGTTTTACTCCCTAATTTTTTCTTTCAATGTATTTTTTTGTTTGAATAAAGTATATAGAAAACCCTTGGGGGGGTAGGCAGGAAATTTTTAGTTTTCTGAAACAAGTTTATTCTTTTTTTGAGGATGAGGGCCCCAAGACAGTTCCCGAGGTGGTACCTCCCCTTTATATATAAAATATATATATATATATATATATATATATATATATATATATATATATATATATATATATTATAGGGAAAAGGTGTAAACTCATTTCTTTTATGTAGGCTTGAAAAGGGTTTTTGAAAAGTTATGAAAAATAGTTTGGAAAGTTTGTGTTTATGAACAAGTTGAAAGTGAATCCCGGGGGAAAGGAAGGCTATGGGATGATATGAAAGAATTTTGGGCCCCTTGGGATGAAGGAAGTTTGGAAGTAAAATGGGTTCTTGGGTAGATGTTTTTTGTAATAATTTATAAAAGGGTTTTTTTATGTTTTTAACACTCATTAGCATTATCTGAGGTCAGCATTTTTGGGTTTAACCCCAGGTAAGGGGCCCCCAAGGGGGGAGGGGGGGGGGACAGAAGAAGGCCGGTGAGAGGAAGAGTAAGTGAAGAGAAAGAGTCAGGACTAAACCCAACAGTCTAACTATTTTGGTTTTTATGGTCAGCAGTGCAGTGAATAATATTATTTTTCCCCCAAAAATTTTGAATTCTTTAAAATTTTTTTCCCGGGTAAATGCACCTAGTTTTTCTTACTAATTTAAATAAATCCCGCCCTATAAAATATTTTCAAAATATCACGTATTCCATGATTCGGAAAGCGTAGTATAATTGTGTATATCATACAAACTAAGAATGATTTCAAGTGTTCTTGGTATTAATTAAATTATCTTAAAAAATTGTCCCTTTTAAAATTTTTTAAAATTGGCTCCTAATTAATTATTACGTTTTAAAAAATTTTGGGAAATGTAGTAAAAAATTATTATGAAACAAACTAAAACTCTTGAACGATTTAAAAATTTTAAATCAGTAACATACGTTATATGTTTATTGATATCCAGTCATTCAAAATAAAATTTCAGAATTTTCTAAATGTTTAAAAAATTAAAAAAATCTTCTATGTTTGAAACAAATTTCAAAACAAATAAAGGATGAAGTTTAAATTTAAATTTTTTTTTTTTTTTTTCCAATTTAAATATTTCATGAGTAAATGTACTTACAATATCGTCATCCCCCAAACAAGACCCATTGTCTAATAATTTGTCTTTTTTCCTTTTTAAAGAAAAAAAAAATTAAAAAAATAACCAAAAAAGTTCAACAAAGTATTAAGCTTTAAAATTAAATTAAAATTCTTTATTGATCATTTTTAAAAAGTATATAATTTTTTTTTTCTTTTTCCCTTTCCTTTTCATTTTATTTTGCCTAAAACCCCTGAACCCCTCTTCCAATGGGTTTTTTAAAATGTTCAACACTTATGTACAGTAAAAATATCAAATTCGTAGGACATTTAAACTGTTCACTGTGACCAAAAGGGTTAACCTTATTCACCGGGGAAATTTGGGAAAGACTTGATAACATTCAAAATCCTCACCAGCACAGGATAAAACCTTTACCAAAAATGCCTAAAAAAACGACAGCGGGGGGAAAAATAAAATTCATATGTGTAGGGTCAGATAGGAAATTTTTAATGCAAAATAGAAGAAAATTTTTTTCCCATTAAATCCCCTTATATAAATTCCGATTTATTTTTTCTGTATTTTTTAATGGGGCCCAAACATCTTAAGGCCGAAAAAAACCCCTTGTTTTTTTTGCAAAAATTTAAATTTGTTTATGCACAAAAAAAAGTACTAAAACATAGAATCATTTGAATTTATTCAAAAATGGGGAATGGGCTTTATCTCATTGGCCAAAGTTTTGATCACCTGTGTGTAAGTAAGTTTTGTTCAGGTATTCTCAAATATAGATACATAAATTACACTGGCTTGCATCTGGAATTTTTTTAAATTTTTTTATTTTTATTCATGGATGCGATCTTACATTTTTTTGATGAAAAAATATCAAAACCCATTTTGCTGAATCACGTTAAAAATTTTAAAAAATACAAATTAATGATAAAAAAAAATGTGTTTTTTTTAAATAAATTGTTACTATATTAATATCAGAATTAAGTAATTTTTTGGTTTTAAGAAATGGTTCTGTATCCCCCCCTTTGAGCCAAAGTCTTTTCCCTGCATATTGTTTTCCCCAAAAAATGCCAAAGTAAAGGGAAAAAATTAGCAACTTTTCCCAATCTGAAACAATTTCCCCATCAAATTTTTTGGGTGAATGTTGACAACGTTTCTCCCAGTTAGGGATAATATTATTCATTTTCCCTTTTTGAAGTTTTTTTTCCCCTTAAAAGTACACCCCCGTTTATGGGGGAAAAACCCAAGGCCCTTTGAGTAAGAGTGCCCAGGGAAGTGTAAACAATGAGACGACACGAGTGAAAATGAGGGCCCAACAAGAAATTTGGACAACAAGGGCATATGGGGTGTAAATTTTTCAAAAATTTATAATAAAATAAACAGCGTTTATTACAGTAGAACATATTTTTTTTAATATCATTCATATCACATAATTTTGAATTAGCCTAAGTGTTTTTCTCCACGTTTGCTTTTTTTTTCCCCCCCAGGGGACAGGTTCCCCCTGTGGTGTGTTATGTGGGCACTTTCACTACCTCGGGTTTTCCCCCTTTGGGGTCTGGACGGATCGCCATAAAAAATCATTACTATACAGTTTTTTTTCTTTTTTTTTTTTTTTTTTTTTTTTTTACAAATAGGCTCTTTTATAATTAAATTAATCTTTGACTAGTTTTCCAAAAAACGTTATATTGCAAAAAAGACTTTAAAAAAAAATTAAATACCCATTACTGGTGCTTAAAATTACAAAAAACTACTATTTCTGTCACCCAAATCCTGAGCTGGAAATTTTGACTTGCTAATTTGACATAGCCCCCATGCATACCCTTACCCACCTGCTACTACCTACAATACTATTCCTACAACCTTCACCTCCATCATTATCACCACGACAATATCACCATTACTACCAAAGTAACTACTTTCTAACACAGCTATTGGCTACAACATTTATTTAACAATTAAACATGTTCAACAACTGTTGCACTTGGAGCACCTTTGTCTAATTATTCAGCTTATGGTATTATTTTCCCTTTTTTCCCAAATGAACATTATATACGCACAGAACAAATACACAGTTTTAAAGAAATTTTTTCAAGTCATTTATTTCTGAATCAACACAAACCATATATAAATATTGAAAAAGGGGCAGACGCGGACAAATGTGTATGAAAAATAAGTTAAAGGGCTAAACAAAACGGGTTAGTTGCAGAAAAGTAAACAAAAGGTTAATAGATGGACAGCTTGACGTTGTTTTTAAAAAATTTTCCGGGGAAAAAAACCAATTTGGGGGGAAAGGGGGAGGGAAGGTGAGGGAGGAAGAGTTAATACAGTGAAAGGGGAGTTTAGAGGGGGAGAGGAGTACAGAGGGGAAGTAAATTAAGAAATAGTGGTACAGAAGGGGAGAAAAAAAAAAACACAGGCCTCAAAATGTTTTAAGTTAAAAGTTATTTCAATTACTTTGACATATTTTCCATCTATTTGCGTTGCTGATTCCAAATGCAATATAAAATTTTTTTCAGTCACTTTTAGTTTCTTTTCCCGATGGTGTAGACAATTAAAGTGTATGCATACAATAGTCTTATCAGATACAAACAATAAAAATAAATATTAATTAATTTGTTACACCCCCGTACCATTTAAAAATCCGTGTATGTATATTAGTGTTTTTGTTTTTTTTAACATCCCGCGGGTTTGACCATCATGTTGATGCTTCACTTACCATGGTACCTTCCCTCAATTTTTTTTTAATCCTGGTGAAGTCTTTCATCTTGTTCTTCGCTCTACGCCCCTTTATGGGAAATACCCCAAGAAGTACCCTTAAGAAATGTACTCGGGAGAATCATATTACACCCTTTGCCTTGAACCTCTCCAGCACACTGCCCATTTCTGGCTTTTTTTTTAAAAAAAAGAAAAAAATTTTTAAAAATTTTTTAGGTCGTATGGAAATTTAAATTTTTATCTTTTTGTATTCCCCGTAAAGTTGTTTTTCCCCCTCCAAATCATTGGAACACCACCCCGGAATATTTTTCTTACCATTTGTCCACTGCTTTAAATTTCACATACACACACAGAAAGACTTCAGGGGGAGCACATGGGCCCATTTTTCCCGAAGAAACCCCCAGAGAGGGTTTGATACGTGAAGTCCTTATGGGGGGGGATTTTTCCAAAAAAAAATAAAACCTTTTCCATGCCAAAAAGTCTTCAAAAAAGGTATGTAATAGTGATTTAAATGTTTATTTGTCCTTTTCATTATTCATTTTATTTATTTCCCATTGTTTTGAATGTAAAACTTTAATTAATTTTTAAAAAATAATTTTGTTAATATTTTTGGTTCAAACTGATTAATTGTATTTACATTAATTAATGTTTAAATATTATTCTGGTTTTCGTTTTTTTTGGTTTAAGCCGACCTTCGGGAACAGATTACGGCCGATAAAACCCAGGGTCCACTGTATTTTTTTTTGGCAGCATCCCCAAAAAAGACACAGTTTTTTTATTTATATTTTTCTTTCATCTGAATTTTATTGATGGTTTTTCTTAAAATTAAAAAAAAATATCTTTTTTTATATTACTATTTGCCTTTTTAAATATAGCTTATGTATGAAAAACATATTAGGGGGTTTTTGGGATGTACATCTCATCAATAAATATGTATCTTGGGTTACCCAACCATGTATCCCCCTGTACCATGTCTCAATAAAGATTATTATTATTATTATTATTAGGGTGTAACAACCACTCTATACACTGTGCTCGTTGGAAAAGGGGTTTTATTTGCTACCCACGCTGCGAAACTACTAGGTTTGTTTGATTCATGTGGTCACGTGATGGTGGATCTTAATATGTAATCTTTCAGCCAAAATTTGGAAACACTGAGGCTTCCAGACCTTTGGGGGATAGTGTCAGTTGTGGCAATTAAATGGCACAAAGACACAATTGCCACAATATTGTCATGGGACTACTTGAAACCCATAAATGCCCTATGAGCATTTTCTTTGGAACCCCAAATTTTATTGACATGTGAAAAGGTAAGAAACTCTCCTTTGATCAGTTTTAAAAGAAAGTTGGTATTATTATGGAGTCTTTAGGAGTATTTTGTCACCTTTAGGGGGGTAAGGGCAGCATTAATTTTTATTATTTCCTTATTTTGCTTTGTTAAATTGTATACGCCCTAAAAACGGAATTATTATTGTTGTATTATTTTTTGTTTTGTCTTTTTCACTTTTGGTTCTCTACAATCGTATAAAAAAAAAAAGATATATGATTTATATATTTTACGAAAATCTAACCTACTCAATTTTTATAAACAAAATGTAAATTGGCATCCACCCCTTAAAAATCAATACAAATATGTTAAAAAATTATATATTTCAGATCATTTTTTTTAAATCTTCAGAAGAGGTCTTTAATATTCATTGAATAAGACATAATGTTAAATAAAATTGAAATTTGATATGTACATAACGAAAATTTTTTCTAAAAATTTCAATAAAATTTAAAATTTGCACCTACTCAGACTAAAATGTATGGGGGAAGATTTTTACAGAATACTTTATTTTGTTTTATTTTGAACCCGGGATCACAAGATTATTTTTTATTTAAAATGTATATAAAAAATTTTTATAAAATTGTGAGATTAGGACTTATGTCACCAATAACAAAGTGGTAAAAAATTTCCAACTGTTCGGGAATTTTTAAACAAATTCAAACGATTCTGATATTTTTTTTTAACTTTTTAATTACAGCAAAAAAATTTTCCTACATACGACCAAACTTAATGGGTACTACAGTGGCCAAACGATGCATCAACTTTTAATTACTGAAGTGGTCCTTGGGAAAGAACAAAAAAACAATACCGTGACTGGAACAATACACAAATAACCTGCACATATAAAAGAGGGAGCTTACGACGACGTTTCGGCCCAACGGACCATTTACAAAGTCACACTAACGGAAATGAAGGAACCAGAATATAGACCAGATGGCGGGGAAGGGCAATAGAGGTAGGAGTAGTGTTAGAGGTAAAGCTAGTAGAGGAAGTTGAAGGGTAGTGTGAAGTAAGAAGAGGGTAGGTGGGACAAAAATAAAAAAAAGGGGGCAAAAGCAAACGTAGGAGTCAAAGGTAGCAGGGAAGGAAGTAGTAGAGTGGAGTCAGTCAAATGCAGAAAAAGGGGGCACTGCAGAAGAGCAAAAAACCCCGGAAGGGCTAAGCCCAAAAACCACAGTGGATAAAAAAAGTGAAACAAAGGCAGAAGAAATTAAACCCAAAACAAGAAAAAAAAAAAAAACTGGGGAGAAGCGGTAGAAAAGGAGAAAAAAAATCAGGTTTGGAGCATTTGACAATGTAAGGGGAAAGGGAAAGCGTCTACAGAGACAAAATCAGGGCTAAGGTTCAAATTTTTAAAATGAGGGATTCAACAAGACGGCGATTTTTGAAAGTTAGAAGTAGGGTAGACAATTTTAGCAGAAGATCAGTCAATATATGACTGTGATTCTAACATGACAGAAAAAAAATCACTGTTGGCTTGAAAGCCCCAAACTTTTTGACATTGAGTCTGTCGGGAAAACAGAACGACCAGTTTCCCAAAGTACTGAAGAGGACAAGAGGAACAAGAAATAGAGTAGACCCCAAAGGGCATCAAATTTTGGGGGAGGAGAAGCACAAACTGGGTGCGAAAAGTGTTAGTCTGGAAAAGTAAATTTGAGGGGTCAAAGGGAACGGAGGGGTTGCTGAGATTAGAAAGACTGGAAATATAAGGAAGGCAGAGGACAGGAGTTTTCCCCGGGAGTAGAGGGTTTGAGAGAGAAAAATGGCCCTTGAAAAAGGCAGTTTATGAAAGGGGAAAGGGAAAAATTCCAAAAGGGGAGAGAATGAATTACGAAGCGTAAAATTTCTAATTCTAGGAACTGAGTGGTCACAAATGCGGAGAGTACCGAGAGAGAAATAATAACATTTTTCCTGACGGGAAACATGATAAAAAAAATAGGGGATGAAATGCCATTTGTAGGTTTTGGGTACACGGAAAAAAACAAAATGTATCTGAGCGGTGGACATGTATAAAAAGGGAAAGGGGAAGAAAGAATGTATATCAAGAAAGGAAGCAAAAAATTTTTCCATTAGCTTTAAACTTGATGGAAATGGTTGTTAGGGCTTGAGTCATGAGGACGAGCAAAGATGCCATCTCATAGCAGCCAGGTGAAGGACGTACATTTTTTGAAGGAAGAACAGTCTCGAAGTATTCCATATAAAGGTTAACAAGAACAGGGGGAAAAAAGGGGTGGACCCCAAAGATTTGAGAAAAAACCTTTGGGAAGGGAAAAAGGAATTTGTGTCTACAAAAAAAGGTAATGAGATTAAGAAAGACATCAGTTGGTATACGGAGATAAAATAACCCTTTTGGTCTTCTTTTAAAGAAAATTAAGAACATCATCAAGGGGGACATTGGTAAAAAGGGGACTCAACGTCACGACTGAGCCACTTACAGGTCGGGAGAGAGGGAACACTTCCGATGAAGTCTTGGGAAAGACGGGGGTCAGCGGAGAAAAGTACCAAAAAAAGGAATGAGGGGTTTTGGGCCCGCCAAGAGGGAAAAATAAAAGACAGAACCTCTACAGGATATGATGGGACGTTAGGGAAAGTCAGGTTTATGAGTTTTTGGGGAAAGGGCCCTAGAAATAAAGCACAGAAGGGCAAAGACACGACAACGTTGAACAAGGTCCCAAAATGAGGAGAACAGAGGTAGGAGAAAGTTTAGTTTCTTGTTGAAAATTCTTTTTATGCGATCAAGAGGGTTGGAAACGAGAGGAGTTAAAGGGACGGGACCGAAACCCCAAAATATCAGCTTTAGGGCGGTAATCCTCGCGATCAAGGATAAACATAAAAAGATGATGACTTTGGTCCAAGTCGGACCCCAAACGTCGTGGTAAGCTCCCTCTCCTTTTGATGTTATTTTTGTATGGTCCAGATCAGGTAAAAAACAAATTTAAAGTGATTTAACGGAAAAATAAATTTGCTCCTATTTTTTTTTACAAAAAATCATACTGGGGTTTGGAAGCTATCCGATCCATTCAAAGATGCTGGATAGGGTATTTCAACCCGGGTCATGCCAGTTGTTAAAATTTTGAAGCCGATTGGATTAGGGGCCCTTTTCCCAAATTCTGAACAAAAATTTTAAAAGGGAAAAGTTGGAGGAAGAAAAAAAAAAACAATTCAGGTTACTTCCTTAATATGCCCGTTCGGCTCATCAAAAGGTAATTTTTTCCCTTTTTGGCCAATGTGTTCAAATTATTTTTTAGTCATAGAGATATAAAAGGCTGAACAAAATGATGAGCTATTTTAATCAATGACCAACCTTTTCTTTTAAAAAATAGATCAGAAAGTAGATAAAGGAATGGACATTTATGTTTAAATTCTGGTTTAAAAACAAATAAAAATTTTTCCCATGTGAGTTTTTGGGGGAAAAAACAAACAAAAATTACCGCATGCTTCAAAAAGAGGGGTTTCTAAACAAAGTAAATGGGAACTTTAAATAACAATTTAATTTATTAAGGCATGTGGATACATTTTTTCGAAATCAGGATGATGGCGAATTTATACTGCTCTCATAATTAGATTAATGTTCCTTCCCCTCGTTTTTTACCCAATCGTCGTGACCCCCGAGAAAAAAAATGGGAATCCCTTCATTAAACACAATTCGGTTGTCCACATTAAAAAATTTAAAGAAAGAGTCTCAAATTTTTTAAAGAACTTACACATTTTTAATATTTATGAATTTACTAATGTACGTGATGTTTCATACCTGGAAAAAATTGCAAAAAATATATTATAGAAAACATTCTCATTTAACTGATGCATGGTACGTAAGAGTGTGCATAAAGTGGGAGAAATAAGAATAGGGGGCAGTCATATATTTTATTCTTCTTTAACCACATGCATTGGGGAACCCATAATTTGCATTCTAAATTTCCCAGGTTTCAAAAATTACGATGTAGTTTTATAATTGTACGAAAGTATGTAAAGCAGTTAAACGTCTCACGAAATCGTAATGACACGATTGAAAAAACTATACCACGGGCAGGGAAAAGAACCCCGATCAAATCATAAAACTTGACCGACGAGTTAGCTAACACGTTTGGGCTGGAGTTTTAAAGACTCTCTGATACCAGTTCTATTCCGCCCCAGGTATCTAATTAAAAGTCTAAAATATAAAAAAAAAAAAAAACGTTTGGCACACCTTATTTGAAATTTTACAAATTGCAACAAAAACAGAACAGCAGCTAACATCGTCAGATACATCATAATTAGTTTTTTGTTTTGAGGGGATTATTTTTTTCGGGTTTTCAATATAAAATGCATAAAATAATTGTGGTAAAAATTATATTGGTAGAACACCAACAATTTGTACAGGATCACATGAAACACTGTATTTATCGTTGTTGCTGGGCCCTTTCTATTTTGGGCCAAAAAAACCCCCTGACGTGACCCAGTGTTTTTTTGCCACCCTGTTAGGGACAAGTAAGTAAAAAGTATGTATGTGAATAATTACCCCTGAAGTGTAAAATCATTCGGGAACTGAATACTGAACAATGCTAATACTCACTGGGTTTTCAAAAAGTTAACCCCAACTGCCGACTATAGGAAGATTTGAACCCCCCGTGACCAAAATGCTCAGTCCCCCTTAACAAGTAAAATCAATCCTACCCGCTCTTTTTTAACGTGAGCTTAAAAGGTTTTAAGCAGATATCCTGTGTCTTGATTGAAGAAATAATACGGGGCATGGTTAGTCTATGAAATAGTTCTCGTTACACACGGTACTCTTAATTGTCCTTCAATTATTGTCTTTTACAGTTTTCAATTTCAGGAAGCTGGGACACTTCTCAATATACCGCTAATTTGGGTTGTCTTTTTTGCACATAAACGTCGGAAAAAGAGTTCTTTATCCCCTTTTCCCGGCTTTAAAGTTTCCCCTTTTGGGAGTATTAAAAAAACAATCTAATCCCCCCTGCCCCTCGCTCGGCCCCCGGCCCCGGGGGTCATCTCAATACAAAGAAGGCCGATCAAGCATGTTTCTCTTGCCCAAACTTCTCAGGAAGCAATGCAGAATGTTTGATTTCTTTCTGTCTGGGCTTAGACAATTTTGTATCTTTTTCTTTTAAAATGGTATTTAAATGGGTATAGGATTTTTTTTAATTTTCCTACTGCTGTAAAGATAGATTTCTTTTCATTAACCCATCCCAAAATTTGGGTCAGCCGTGACGTATCTTAAAGGGGGAAATGGGGTTGTCTAGTCTGGTACATCTGTGTCCAATTACTTTATGCGGTAGCAAACAAGGCGTCACTGCCCCTCATTGAAAAGGGCTGAAAGGGGGGCCGATACCTTTCCCGGAGAAAATTTGTCCCCAAAAAAAACTAAGCTTCGAAAACAGATTTTAAGAGAGCCACAACAAGACCCCCCCTCCCACTTCAGACTGAATGAAACCCAGAGACATGAACCACAAAAAAAAATTTCATTTTAAAACGTGGGTTCTTAACGTTCCTTATGTTTCCATTTTTACTTTCCCAAATGATGTTTTGTTTATTTTTTGTTGTATTATTTCTTATTAAGTTAGGTTAAGGGTTTAAAATTTTAAATTTTGACTTAAACACACAAATAAAATTTAATAACAAATTTCAAAATTTTGGAAAAAAAAATATGCCCGTTAATGACACAAAAAAACCAGTAAAAAATTTTTATGACGCTAGTTGAAAGAAGTTTATTTGGAAATGTAAGTATTGTGATGGGTAAAGGGAGCAGAAAAGTTCTACTGCCCAAATTATAATAAAATAAAATATGTCGATAACTAAAAAATTTTGATGTTAAAAGATCAACAGAAACGTTTTAATCAACAAAAAACCCTAAGGGGGAAGGGTACAGTACCTCAGGGAAAAAAAACGCTAATAGATTGCTCCGGATTTTATGAAAAAAATAATTACATAAGTCTAAATGTATAACTTTTTCTCTGTATATCACTTTTTTAAAACATCAGGTGTTTTAAAATGAATTTAAATATGCAAAATTATTCGGAAAAAAATATATATATATATATATATATATATATATATATGTGTGACCAGTTTTTTTTTTTTAAAAAAAGATAGAATGAGACCTTCTGAGCTACACGTTCATGAGGAGGGGAGTGTCCATCTAAATAAACCCAATTGTTTCCTGGTTTATCCTCTAAATTCCCGTGTTTTATACATTGTTGACGACTTTTTAAGTAATCACTATATATGAAACAATTTAAAACAGAGCAACAACACCTGTATTTGGAAAATTAATAATCTTCGTGCATGTTACCCCTAGATTAATGTTATTTCTCAGGTCTGTCTTCGTGCTTGTTACTACCCCCTAGATTAATGTTATTTATCAGGTCATGTCTTCGTGCTTTTTAAATACCCCCTACATTTGTTATTTCTCAGGTTATGTCTTCGTGCATGTTACTCCCCCCTATATTAATGTTTTTTCCCAGGTCATGTCTTCGTGCAGTTACTCCCCCCTATATTAATGTTTTTTCCCAGGTCATGTCTTCGTGCAAGATTCCCCTTTAGATTAATGCTATTTCTCATTTGTCTTCGTGCATGTTACCCCCCTAGATTAATGTTATTTCTCTCCCCCCAAAGTGCCCCCCCCCTCTACCCAGTAGCTGCCTCGCCCACAAAAAAAAATGGAAAGTTTAAAAGTTTTCATTAAAAATTATGTAAAACTTCCCCTTTAAATTTTTAATTATATCATTACCATAATTACTGATATTATTTTTGCTATAAATTTCTACGTTTTTAAAAGGGTTTATTTTGCAAGAAAGTTTTTTGATATATCTATCATTCCTACTGAATTTTTTTTTTGGCAATCGATTTTCCATCATAATAGAATAAAAAACCTGACAAACTGAGAAGATATTTAAAATGATGTATTGTTAAAAGTACAACTGAATGCATATTGGGTTGAGTATTTGGGTGACATAGTTTTATGTATTTTATGAAGTTTATAGCATGGTATGTATAACATAGTTTAAACACGGTGTTGATGGTTGTATATTTGGGTGTATAGCAGGGTGTATATTTGGTGTGTATGGGCATGGTTTTTATAACTGGTGTGTATAGCATGGTGTATACTTGGTGTGTATAGATGGTGTTTATAACTTGCTGTGAACAACTTTGTATATATTGTATGACGTAAAAAACCAGGATATGATATATAAAATTATGTGTGGTGTGTATAACATTGTGAGCATCCCAATATGTGTATGGTGCTGTTTTATACTTAAATGTACTTTGAAATACGTGAAACCATATAGTGTTTTACAGTGGGGGCGGGGACAGTAGATACACACTTTGGTGCCTACATTATTTTGTAGTCAATGTACAAAGAAAGAATATGATGACAGTGTTTAGCATGTTATAAATTTACTGTGTTAGTGTGGGTTGTTTACGGGTGTATATATCCCAGGGTAGAATTCGGTTTGTATAAGAGAATTTATTTAACATTATGATAATGCAGATTTCTTAAAAATCGCCCGTCTCCATCCAATGGGGTGACCTAATATAAAAAAAGACACTTTCACCGTCATTCATTCATTCACTGTCTTGCAAAAAGCGCGCAATTATTACTATTCAGATGATCCTACTAAGAGAACATCCACGCTCATTCTTCAGACGCAAGTCCAAAACCTATTTCCCCGAATATCGTTCCAAAAAAGTTCCCTACTCACACCCAACACAGCGGGGGGCCTCCGCTCCTAAAACCCCCAAAAGGCCTTTGGACGAATGGGCCCCAAGCATTCAAACGTGGACGGCCCCATTCGATAATTTCCTCAGCCCCACAATTATACCTCTAGTCCTCCTGTCTATCTTCATTATGCAAAAATGTTTAAGACTCCTCAAAAAACCCTTTCCCCAAGCACTCTGTAGAATTTTTTTTGGTACCCAAAAACAGAACCCCTAATCCCCAAACTCAAAATTATATGCATAATAAACCACAGAAAAGATAAATAAGTCACATCATCATAATTGGAACGATATACCATATAAAAACGCGTCATAAGTTTAAGCCTTCTAAGTACGGAATTATTCACACAATATCCCGCCCCTAAACACACCTCCACTCCCCACCAGCCCCCTCCGAGCAGCGTCGTTTAATACTCATTCTTCAAACCTATACAGTAGATTTGATAAATTCCCATTTGTGTCTCGATGGATTAAATTTGTCTGCTCAGATGCCTCAGTGCACCACCCTCCTTTTTTCTTCGAAAGATCTGTGCTTCACCTTTCTCACATAGAAAAACCTAAAAGTTAATTCCACCCCCAAATATGTGGGCATATTTAAAAACCGTTTTTTTTACTCCCTCCCTCAAATGTGATAAATCTATTTGCTTTTATAATTTTTTAATGTTTTTTTTTTACTACCCCCCGGGTTCGTTAAGGCCTTCTAAAATCTATTCCGAATCTCCCAAAGGAACTGTGTCATACGTAAAATGCAACTGTTTTCCCCACTTTGTATTGGATTCATTATAGTTTAATCCCCCACCTTCCCTATCAGCCTTCTTCTACAACAATATATATAAATATGTTAAACAACCATGATGACATTACACATCAAGGTTCTTTTATTGGGAAAAAAATCTCCCCCTCTCCTACAATTCTTAACCCGAACTCTCTTTATCCTACCATCCATTCCATTCCCGCCTTCCTTATCACTTCTACAAAAAAAAACCTTTCATTCCACCACAGGCTCCTCTTCCCTCCTGCACCCACCTTACTTCACAAACAAACTTCTGGTACATCACCCTTACATTCTTGTTTTATGTGCATTTTTTAATTTTAAAACGCCATTCGATTTTTTTTTTAAATTATTGATAAGGTAAAAAAGAAACCCCAAAGGGAAAAATATCACTTGACTTTTTTTTTTGTTACCCTAGATTCTCTACACATATGCTGCTATGTTATGATCTATGAACTGTATTTGTGTATACCTGAATAAAATTAATTACTTATTTCTTATCTACCCCATCCCTCTTCGATCATTCCTCCTTTCCTTTTTCTTAACCTTCCACACAGTAGTTATTTATATCTTACACTATCTCCACCTTTATATCTTTTTAATATCTCCACCTTTATATCTTAAATAATTTTCCCCCTTTATATCTTCTATCTCCCCCTTTAGATCTTACACTATCTCCACCTTTATATCTTACACTATTCCACCTTTATATCTTACACTATCTCCACCTTTATATCTTACACTATCTCCACCTTTATATCTTACACTATCTCCACCTTTATATCTTACACTTTTCCCCACCTTTATATCTTACATATCTCCCCCTTTTCAAAATACTGAAATCATTCTCCTTATACCTTACTTCCCTTTTATTCTCACTGAACTAATTTTTAGATAATGATTAAAAGACCCGTTGTTCCTCTTAAAACATGCACATCCAGAAGTCAACCCATCCCCTTTTCTATCTTCTAATACTTACCCAACAAACTTCTTAATTGTCCCTTTATTTTAAAAAAGTTTTTAAAGTATTCATTCTTTTTGTTTTAAATTGTTTTACCTATTTCCAAACACATTTTTATAAACGGTTTAATTAATGGTCTTCCATTTTTTTACCCTTGATCCCAAACACACCAACTACATCCTCATCCCCCTTAAATGGTTTCCCCATTTTACCACTGAAGCCCCTAAAACACTTTTTTTTCTCACTTGATTTAAAAACTCTCTAAAACTCACCCCAAAACCGGTGCATACTCCAGTATGGGCCAAAATCACAGTGTACAGGGCCCTGAACGATTCTTTTTTAAAAGTTGGAATGCTGTTCTTAGGTTTGTTAGGCGCCCGTTGCTGCAGCAGTTATTTGGTTGATGTGTGCTTAGGGGAGATGTACCTTGTGTTATACTCACCCCAAGATCTTTTTTTTTGGTTGAGGTTTGAGTCTCGGGCCCTGACTGTCCCCGTCTGTGGTCTTTTTTCCCCTTTCCCCCAATCTTCATGACTTTGCACTTGGGGGGGTTTGGGGCTGGACCGAAATTTGCAGCCTGCCCAGATTCCTTTGTAGTTCTGCCTGGTCCTCGTTGATTGAATTTTCTCATCAATTTACATCATCTGCAAACAGGGACACTTCGGAGTCTATTCCTTCCGTCATGTCGTTCACAAATACCAAAATATCCCCCCGATCAAAAACTGCCCCCCAAAAACCCACTGGTCCCCGGCGCCCCTCTGACACCTCGCCACGTACCATGACTCGCTGCTGTTTTTCCTGACAGGTTTTCCCCAAATCCATTAGTCCCTTTCCCCTGTTACCCCTCCCTTACTCCAGTTTTTGCACTAATCTCTTGTGTGGAACTGTGTCAAACGCCTTTTTACAGTCAAAGAAAATGCAAATCTACCCCCCCCTTTTTATTGTCTTACTTCGTCACCCGTCATAGAACCCCAGAAGGTTTGTGAACAGGTTTTTCCATCCCTGAATCCGTGTTGGCCATCAATGATAAGCTCATTCCTTTCTGGTGCTCCACCACTCTTCCCCTGATAATTTTCCCAAAAATGACCTTGCATACTTTTGTCAGTGACACTGGTCTCTAGTTTAGTGCCTCATGTCTGTCTCCTTTTTTTAAAAATTTGGGGCTACATTTTTCCCCTTCCATACCTCAGGGTCACCCTGTTTAAAAAATTGGTTTTGTGTGTGTTTGTGTTTGTGTGGGTTTTGGGGTTTTTTAGAAAAACAACAATTTAAAATATCTACCAGTTATGGGTGCACCTTCTTCTTCCTGTTTTTTACACAAATTTTGGGAAAAAGGGATTTCCCAAAAACCCCCTGGATGGAAAGATAGACGACACATTTTGACAGACCGTTGTGTGCCGCTGTGATTAATTTTCAAACATTTTTCATAAACGGATGGAATGGAAATTTCACCAAAAGGCAAAAAATAAAAAGGAATATTTAACTCTCTTTTTAAAAAAGTCAAGTATCAGATGACGGAGATAAAGAAAGTAAAATTAGCACTGAATATCTTTGAAGATAATTTAGGGAAAAGAAGAAATTGATAGAAGGAAATTCATGAAAACATTGACGTTATTTGATGTAAGATCATTCGATGAATATTAATGATAAACCCATTTTTTTTTTTAGTAATGATACAAAAAAATATTCAAGATGAAGATGTTTAAGTAACACGGACTTTGTTTCCAATTTAAAACTCACAAATTTTAAAAACGTAAATATGTTATTTAAAAAATGTCTTTCAGTGTTTGTATTCTGTAGGTTTAGAAAAATTTTTCTGGTGTTTTTCCAAATGGCCGTCCATTAAGGCCGCAGAAAATTACTGAGAGGAATACTAAAGCTTTTTACGAACAAGAATCTGCCCTTTGCCTACAGCCATTTTGTACTAGAAACGACCATGTTAGCTAATTCTTCTTACTCTCTTTCTTTCACATATTGCTCCGGCTGTATTTTTCCCTGTTTTTTTCCCGTCTGTTACTTTCTGTTACTGTTAACTTTTTTTACCCCTCTGTCTCTCTTTTGCCTGTCTCTTCGTCTCTTTTTATGAGATTCTTTCCCTTTTCTTGAAAGGGGAACCTGCTATCTTTTTTCCTAGACCCCCTGCAGCTGTAAGGGAATTGACGCACATCTGATATTATCCTGACGCCAAATGACTTCGAAAAAGCGATAAATGTCATGTCCATGCACTCGCTCCCGGCCCAAACCCTGGAACTCCGTGTTCATCAAGAACTACAAGAAGTCCCCTTTTATGTGCTTTTTCCATCCTTTGGGTAGGTAACAAGGACACGGTCTCCCCCGCTGCTAAAAAAGACATAGCCCCACTCCACAAAGGGGGTAAAACAATAACGAAAAACTACAGACCAATAGCATAACATCCCATATCAAAAAAACTTTGAAAGGGTTCTAAGAAACAAGATTGCCACCTATCTAGATACCCATCAGTTACACAACCCCGGGCAACATGGATTTTGAGCAGGTCGCTCCTGTCTTTTCCCAATTACTGGACCAATATGACAAGGTCCTGGACTTTAGAAGACAAAAAAAACCTTTTCCCTTTTAACAGACTTTAAAAAAACCCTTTGAAAATTTTAAGGGTTTGTTCCCAAAAAATGGAAAAAAGTTGCTAGGGGAATCTAAAATTTTCCCTAAAAAAGAACACAAAAGGGAAGTAAACAGAGTGGGTCTGAGGCAGTTCGGTAAAAAGCACTTTTCCCCCAAAGGCCGGTCCTTTTTCCCATCCGTTCTTCATCCTCTTTCGACAAAGCGGGGATGTAAGCCACGGGCCCGTGTTTTCCCTTTTGCAATTTGAATCGGGATGACAGTGCCCACCATTGAAGACACCTCAAGACTACAAGCGGACATAAACCCAAAATCTTTAAATGGGCTGCAGAAAACAATAGGGAAGTTCAATGATGAGAAATTTCAATTACTCCGATATAGAACGTGATGAAATTAAAACAAATTTCAACCAAACAAAACAAAAAACTAATGAAAAAGACCTGGGAGTGATCATGTCGGGAAATCTCCCCCTTTTAAAAAACCAAACAGTGTATCAAGTACCAGAAAAGTGACAGAATGGATAATGAGAACATTAAAAACTGGGATGCCAAGAAAATGATGATGCTCTTCAGGTCGCTTTTTCTATCTTGGCTGGGGAAAATTGCTGCAAACTAAAGGCCCTTTCCCGAACAGGTGAATTTGCTGACCTAGAAAATGTAAAAAGAGAACCTTCCCGGGACACATAACTGTGATAAAACACCTAAATTACTGGGAACACTTTTAAAGTTTCTCAACCTGTACTCCCTAAAAACGCAGGCGGGGGGAGATACATGATTATATACACTTGGAAAATCCTAGAGGGGAGTACCAAACTTTTCACACGAAAATCACTCCTTATGCAAACAAAAAACTCGGCCCCGACGATGCAACATCCCCCCAATGAAAAACAGGGGGCCAACAACACAAGAGACAACACAATAAGGGGGGATCCAAGACTGTTCAAATGCCTTCCCATTTCATAAGGGGATTACCAAAAAGACCCTTTTTGCTTCAAAAAAGGCGCTGGACAGGCACCCAAAATCAGTAATTGACCGGCCGGGCTGTGGTTTTATACGTAAAAAACCCGGTTGATCAGGCCCTGATCCCCTAAGACCTGGTCACAGACCAGGCCGCGGGGGGGGTTGACCCCCCAAAAACCCTCCAGGAATACATGTGGTAGTTATCATAGGGGTTCCCGGGGTGAAGTAAAGAAGTTCATTAATGTTTTCCCTAACAATGTACCAAACACTTCCCCGTGAACACTGGCACCAGTTGAATATCTTGTTCACTCTATCCCATTGAATCCTACTCTTTTGGGGATCTTTTTGAAGGTTATCACTAAGGAGGTGTAAAAGTTCCCGGGGGTCCAAGTGTTTGTAGTTTTCTAAAAAGTTCCTATGCCATAGTCTAAATCACCATCAATGTCTACTGTTACTCTATATCTGATCATAGATTCATTCCGCACTAGTCCCATACAAGTGAAATGCCTAACAGATAAACCGAAGTGGTTTTTTTAGGAAGCCACTTTCCCCCGTCACAAAAAAAGAGAGAGGACGTCAAAAAATGTCGCCCTTTTTCCAAGATATTATTGTCTCAATTTTGCTAATGATTGAAAACAGTGACACTAGTCTGTGAGTACTATTTATGCTCTCCTTTCTTTTTTTTAATCATAATATCAATGGAAAAACAATACCGACAAGTTGAAGAATTGAACACATTTGGGAAACCCTTTTTTCAAAGAGTGGGTTTTATGACTGAAAAAGGGACAAAAAAAGAGACTGAAGTGCTAGGAGATGAGGTAATCAATCCATCAACCTCCCGCGGGTTTTGTCCGTAGAACGATGGTTTCTGGGAAAAATGATGGACTGATTACCTCATCTTCTACCTCTTTTGTCTACTGTTTTTCGGTGTTGCATTGATAAAGCCAATGGATGGTGGGGGTGTTTACATAGTAAAAAAAAAACAGTTTTTTCACACTTTAATTTTACACTGTCTTGGGGAAAAAGGAAATACCCGGTCTCAGACGTAAAACGTCGGGCCCTGTCAGCCACCATTTTTCGTAAAATACCTAACCAGCCCGAAGGTCGAACCCGAGATATATAACCAGCCTTCCGAGACGCTTTTGGGGGAAATTTCGGGCACCCCTTTTTCTACTAGGCCACCATGCTACAAACGTCAAGGACCCAAAAAGTACACTGGGCATTAATCTCCCGGCACCAGCACATTTGTGGATATGAATTTTCAAAAGGTGATTTGACAACTCTGGCTTGTTAAATATGTAGGCTTCGTCACCAAATACTGGGTTCGAGCCGGTGGTCGAAACCCGCCCTCTGGGGGATTGCCGGTGAGTTTGGTGTAAAAAACACACACACACACACACACACACACACACACACACACACACACACACACCTAGTGGGTAAAACTTCCCTTCACGCATGGGGGGGCCGAGTTCAACCCCCGGGGTGGCAGAAACATTTTAAATGTTTCCTTACACACACACACATACATACAACAGGCCTAGTGTCCCCAAATTTA
>WNWK01017157.1:0-43062 GCA_009830355.1 Cherax destructor | reverse complement strand
GGATCTACTGATGGTCCCCAGTTAGGGTCGATTTTCTATCTCCTTGTTCCTGACGCTGTGTTGCTGTTGCCTGTTATATTGCTGTTCTGCGATTTGGTCATTTTACTGGACAATCAAGCTGTTCTGGTTGTCTGTTTGTTAGAGCAGCTAGCTTACGAGTTGTTCTGTCGTACACTGGTTGAGTCGAGTCATAGTTACCGGGAGCACACTCATACACACATTTATTCTTATTTGTATATATTATTGTAATTACTGACATTGTACCTGATGGTACTTCTGAGTCATTTATATATATGTGCCCTCAGCACAGACTTATTGTATATGAGAGCAGTGTAGGAGCTACCCTCCTAATTAACCTCCTAATTGATATCTTAATTAATATCTTTATATTTGATTTACTTTGCTACCCTAGATTTTCTCACTTTGTTAATAAACCTTTTAAATCATTTACTTTGGTTAGTACCCTATCAGTTGCAATCCTCTTAAGCTATATAATATGTCGGATAACTGAACCAGGATACTGACTTTGTTGCAAAAGCCCAGTAACAGGCTGGATGCTAGAAGGGCTATCCTTTCTAGTGTTCACTGGAGATGTCTATTATTAATAGATATCGTGTCATTTTGTAACAACTCGTCAAAGGCATATCAAAGGTATTCCCAAAAATATTTCTTCATCGACTGCAGGAAGAAAGTCAAAACATACAATGCAACTCTAAGTCTGCCATTATCAGTAGATACATTGCACTTCCTGTCAGCTAAACCAGCAATAACCTTTCCAATATGCCAAAATCCAGTGTAATCAGCATTTCATCAATAACCATAAAGGATCTAATAAAGAAAGTTTAACTAATGAACTCCACTGCCGGGGTTTATATCTTACTCTCTCTAGTATGTGACAAGCTTTGTGTAGGAGAAACTTTAAATATATATATATATATATATATATATATATATATATATGCAGAAAACCACTATGAAAAATGAAGAATTCCAAGCGCTTGGAATTCTTCTATTTTCATAGTATTTTCTTGCATATTTTGATATCACCTGTTTACTGTGATCTTTTTGCATATATATATATATATATATATATATATATATATATATATATATATATATATATATATATATATATAATATATATATATATATATATAAATATATGTATGTCGTCTGATTAGGTAAAACTGGTCAATTAGCAAGAACTCATCTAAAATTAAGTCCTTTCTAAAATTTTCTCTTATACGTTTAAATATATATTTTTTTCATTTATGTTAATGTAAGAATTTATAATTTTGTACCAAGAGAAACTTTGAAAACCTACCTAACCTTATTACAACAAGCGCAATTTAATTTAGCCTAACCCTACATTCGTCACCCAGCCTTGGTGGGTGAGGTGGTTCTCTCGTTGGTGCTGACCCCTGGTGACGCTCTGAGGGCCCACTTGGTTTTTAGTCAACAATGGCGTCGGCCGGCAGAAGAAGAGTGAACACAGTCTGCATCGACATGGTCACAGGAGTACTGCAGCCTGCCACGGCAGCCACTGTCCTTCCAGGTATCCTGAAGGACGTCTACAACATTGAGGTGGCAGATTTGTACGGAGTGGCATTGAACGGCATGACCAGGGTGTTTGTGAAATTTCTCATGCTGACGTTTATGAGAGGGTGGTCGACCGGCATCAGGATCGGGTGTATACTGTGCGCACCGGCCTACAAGTGAGATTGAAGGATGTTTCAAGAACCTACACTTGGGTTAAGATTAAGAACGTGCCGTTCGAGTCTGACCAGATGGACATCAGCAAGGTTTTCAGCGACTACGGGACGATACATGCTGTGACAACAGGGACATGGAGTGAGGGGCCCATGGTGGGCCTGTTTGAAGGGTCTTTCTCACTGAAGATGACACTGAAGAGACCGATACCTTCATATGTCATACTGCCTGAGTTTCACACACAAGTTTATGTGACTTATGTGGGCCAACAACGAACGTGCAGGCTGTGTGGGTCTTACGGTCACATAGCCGCTGAATGTATGAGGCGATCGCATCAGAGGACTGATGCAGGACAAAGGGGCAGATGGCACAAGAGGGCATCGTAAGAACGAGGAACAGTAGTCACAGAGAGGCGTACAAAGTTGTGGAGTGAAATAGTGGAGGGCCCTGAGGAGAGATGTCATACATTACCTCAGGGGTCTGGGCAGAAGGAGGTTATTGGTGGATGTGGAGATGCAGAGTGCGTGAGTCAGGAGGAGCCACTGGAGGAGGTGTTGCAAGGCTTATTGGAGGAACCTTTGCCTGTATTAAGTGGGGAGGTGAGTGCTGAATTGGATGAGGCAGTGAAGCTGGTGGAAAGTATGGTCCAGGAGGACACAGGGAAGGGATTCATGGAGACTGAGCAGGTGACAGTGGAGGTGCACCGCTCAGCAGAAGAGTACTATGCATGTGGTGACTGGAACTCGAAAGAGGTCAGGTACAATTTCGGACAGTGATGACGTACTAACTCCTGCACAGAGGACATGTAAAACCTTTGGTGGATGTTGCGAGGAAGGATTTAGACTTGATGAAGGATAAGGGAAGGACAGGGGTGGAAAAATAGCGAGTAAAGCAGGGAGTAAGGGAAGGGTTCATCGCAGCATCCACCGAGGTCAAAGGACAAACCCTCACAAGTGATTTCCAGTGTTTAACTATAAATGTGAATGGATTGCGGGATGAAATTAAACGAGCATGGGTGGAGGGTACATTACGTAGGTATGGAGTGACTGTAGCATTCATACAGGAACACAATTTTCGGTGTGGAAGGGAGCTGAGTTTGAAAGGATACAGAGTATATGGGGGTCATCAGGAAATTAAAGGGTGGGTCGGCAGTGGCAGTGGCGAGTCAGCCCTTTTCGACTAATGGCATGGGAGGAATGCGGGGGAGGAGGATTGTCAGGGTGGAAGGGGATTGGGGTGGGGTTCGCGTCTGTTTTATGGGGTGTACATGCCAGCTGACAGGTCAGGGAAGGTAAAGAAGGAATTTGTGCGGGACTCAATGGTGTTTGCATTTGAGGATTTACCAGGTGTGGCAGTTGTAGGGGAGATTACAACTGCGTGATCAGGAAAGGATGTGGAGCCTAGGGGTGCGGGTTGCGTGTTGGTGGAACTGAGGGACTTGTTGGGGAGTGCGGGATTGAGGGATGTCGTTGGGGTGGGGTGTGAGTGAGCACACTTTTGTCAGGCGGGATACGGGGCTAGGCTAGATAGGTTGTATGTTTCGGGAAGTGTGCAGGTGGGAAGGGTTAGTACAGTGGACGTGGGATTTTCTGACCATAGGGAGTGTTGGTGGAGGTGGATTGGTCGGGGGTAGCGAAACAATATAAAAGCTATTGGAAGTTGAATACTAGACTGTTGTTGGGAATAGAGCAGAGGGGGCGTTCGCGAGCTGGTGGGAGGGTGTGGGAGAAGCGGAAGGAGGGGAAATTTAGTGGAATGGTGGGCGCAGGAGGGAAAGCAGTTCATCCGACAGTACTATCGGAGGTTGGGAAGGGAGGAGGCGGCATGGAGGTACGGGTTGCAAAATTATATTGAGGGGGTTACTGCAGGACTGTCATGACAGAGGGGTTATAAGGTGATGGGGAGATTAGGCAGTTGAAGGAGCAATTGAGGAAATTCAGAATGAAAGATTCGGGCTTGCAAGATGAAAGCGGGTTGGAGGAGGTCCTGTGGGGATAAACCCTCAAAGTATGTATTGGGGAGTGCAGAGCACGCAGAGAGGCAATTTCAGTGGAGTGTTTTGAGGTGGATGAGAACCTAGGAGATATGAGAGGGGAACATGGATAAGAGGTACGGAAGCGATGGGGGTGTATGTTGATAAATGGTTTGCTAAATATTTGGAAAAAGTAGAGATAAAAGGAGTGGAGGATGTTGCTACAGAGAGGGTTAAGGAGAGGATGGGGAGGAGGACAGGAGGGGGTGGAGGGAGATACGGGAGGATGAGGTGTGGGAGGCAGTGAATGGTCTCCAGTAAAGGGAAGGCACCAGGAATAGATGGGATTGCAAATGAATTTTATAGGGAGAACTGGGGTGCTTTGCGGGAATGTGTCACTGGGGTGATGAACTGTATGAAAAGGGAAGGGGTGATGGGGAGGAAATGGGTATGGGGGTGGTGGTTTTGGTGAAGAAGGGAACAAGGTTAGTAATTACAGGCCGTTGATGTTAATGAATACTGACTATAAAATATACGCGAAGATTTTGGGTAACAGATTAAAAAGGTGGTGGAAAGAGTGATTGAAGAGGGGCAGGGGAATACCGGGCAGGGAGTGACCAAGGGGCAGGAAAGGATTAAGGGGTTTATAGATAGGTGTGGGGAGGGAGTGTTGACGTTGGACTGGAGGGGCTTACGACAGCGTGAATAGGGATGTGTTGCTAGAGATTATGCGACGACAGGGATTTGGGGGAAGTTGTTCAATGGGTACGGTCATTGTATGGGGGCGAGCGTAAGGATTCAGGTGAATGGAAGGTTAGGGAGTGTGGTAAAGATGAACAGGGGCTGCGGCAGGGTTGTCCCCTGTCGCAAATTCTGTTGCCTGTCTGCAGGACCCGTTTTACAGGTTAGTGGGGAGGATAGGAGGGACGGGGTAGTGGAGGTGGGAGGACAGGCGGGCATTGTGGGGTACGTTGATGACACAACGGTGCTTGTGGGTAGTAGGAAGGATTTAGAGTGGGTGGGAGGGCTCTAAGTTTGTTTTGTTCGGCGACGGAATGAGGGTGAACGAAGGAAAGTCGAAGTTGATGGAGGTGGGGACGTGGGTGGCGGAGATTGGCACGAGGGTTTGGGTGGCATATCGTAGATAGCGTCAAAATATGTGGGATTATCTTTATGAGGGAGGGGGTCATGGCTAGGGAAGTAAATTCGCGAAGGGTCGTGCAGGGGCGAAGGATCGTATTAATAGTTGGAGGGCGGGGACCTGACCTTGGGGCAGAGGAGTGATTGTTGTAAACAGCTTGGTTTATAGTAGATTGTGGCATGTGGCAGTCGTGTATCCATTAAGGACAGAGGATGTGGGAGCTGGAGGGTAGGGTGATAGGTACATTTGGGCGGGTGGGCGACATTGGCTTAGGAAGGACATCTGCGAAACAGCATTAGGCGTGAGAGTTTAGGGTTGATTTGGGTGGAGCGTAGGCTTATATGTGCGTTTGTTAGAAGATGCATGGTGAGACGGGGTCTGGGGAGGTGTGGAGAAGATGGGGTGGGGTGCTGAGGAGGTAGGGGAGTGGTGGGGAGGGACGGAATTGGCTTTTTGCAGGATATGTTGAGAAATTTGATGGTGATGGCGGAACCTCACAAGATACGGACAGAGTAATGGTAAGAGTGGGAATAGGAACGAGGTGGTGGAGGGGTGGCGGTGTACCCCACATATGACTGGAGAAGCATTTGGGAGGGTTCAGGGAATTAAGGTTGAGGAAAGGACAGGAGCATATGTACAGATTCATGCATGGAGTGGTGGCTTCGCAGGCAATTCTATTCACCATGGGTTTAGTGCAGGATGGTAGGTGTGAGAAGTGTGGCATGATGGAATCAGCATTGCATGTGGTGTATTTTGCGAAGCATTGGGGGAGGTGAGGGAATGGTTGGGTGGAATCATTCGAGGGTTGGAGAGGGTGGCATTTCAATACTAAGAGCGATATACCTGGATATAGGGGAGTGGGCATAGAGAAAGGAGGGGATTATGTATTGTATGGTAGATTATGTGTGTGGAGCATGGAGATTAAGGGACAAGAGTAACAGGGAGAGGATGAGGGCTGTGGCGGCAAGCATGTATCGCACCAAGTGTAGGAATAGGGTGGTGTATGGTAGGGGATGGAGTCGGCTTTTGCGGAGGGTACAGGAACATGAGTATGGGGATCTATGGGGGTCCTAACAAGGGGCTGGACATCCAGGCTATAGGTGGAGTGGGTGTGTTGACAGGAGGTGAGTGCTTTGGGGAAAGGTGAAATAGAGTGTGTGGGGTTTGGAGGGGGCCGATAGAGGGCACGGAGGACTACTAACACCTGATTTGGGTGGGGACGCATGACTAGAGCAGAGGAAAGTATGCAAGAAGGATGGGTGAAAAAGGGGGTCAGTAAAGGGAGAGTGAGGGTTTGTCTAGTACTGTGCATTTCAATTGGTGTGAGGAGGTTTTAAATATGGTATAGCGACGTTCCTATGGAATGGGACGATGCAGTGCATTATAGTGGTTGCATACGTGCATCTGGTGTCATTTCAATGTTATGGAAATACAGTTACGGTGGTGTTACTCTGGGATATCAGTGCATGATTCGGTCTTTTGTTGGATGATGGGTTTGTTGCGGTAGATTTTAAAGTTTAAATTGTATGTAATGTGATGACGTTGATATTAGGAATAAGATTGTTTTGTTTTGGCATTCATGTATTTGGTGTTTCTTGAAGATGTGTAATGTTATACTTAATATTTGTGTGTTGTATTATGTGTGACATATTTATGTATTGTAACATGTTATTCTTGTGTGGGGCATTTCAGTGGTTCTTAGTGTTCATATTAATACGTCTAAGTGTGTAGACGTTGTTACATTTCATGTTGTAAATAATTGTTGGGGTGTCGGTAGGGGTTCTAACGTAATTAGTTGCAATTCATGTATTACCACAATGCTAGAGACAGTGGTATCAGGGATGGGTACATATATTTATTATAACATGTACATATTAGAATGTACATGTGTACATTCATTATTGATCATTATACGTGTTGTTTTGTGTATAGGCAGTAAGCAAGAAAGATCATGTTTTGGATATATCATTGGTTTCCTGGAGAAAATCAATATATGTAATGGCATGTCTAGGATATTGGTAAAGGTTTGTTGAAGATGGACATGCTCAATGTGCTCCATTCTGGATATGTATGCACTTTGTTTTGGACAATTGATCATGAACATGGGGTTTGGGGTAGTGTGGGGGAGGGGTTTTTAGGGGAGACAATTGGTATTTTATGATATGTATTAATCCCTTTCATGTGCACAGACTGTTCCTATGTGGCTGTTTTGGTTAGTTGTTGTTGGTCTTTTGATTTTCATAGTTTACTATTGTAATGTTTTATTTGTGTATAATGAATTTAAATAAAAATATAAAAAAAAAAATTAGCAAGAACTCATCTAAAATTAAGTCCTTTCTAAAATTTCTCTTATACGTTTAAATATATATTTTTTTCATTTATGTTAATGTAAGAATTTATAATTTTGTACCAAGAGAAACTTTGAAAACCTACCTAACCTTATTACAACAAGCGCAATTTAATTTAGCCTAACCCAACTAAATATATTTTAGATACGGTAACATTAATTTAATAATAAACAAACACAATTAAATATATTTTTTCGTTATGTTCAGAATGATTTTGGCGAAATTATTGCATACACAAATTTTCACTTGTCTTATATGGCAAGGTGAGCGTTGCTATTTAAGCCAAAATCGCAAGTTTTACCTAATCGCACGACATATATATATATATATATATATATATATATATATATATATATATATATATATATATATATATATATGCAAGAAAACCACTATGAAAAAATAGAAGAATTCCTACAAATAATTGTTCCTATGTACACTATTACTCTTCACATCAAGATAGAGTTAAAGTGTCGGTTTTTCTTCAATGTTTTTGAGAGCTTTACGTATCTGTAGTCCTGAGTTCATAGATGAAGAAATCTCTAAAATTTATGAAATAGCTAATGATTTAAAATACCCAAAATATAATTGATAAATCTTTAAAATAGCTAGGAATACTTTTACAATCAAAAGGGACAACCAACCTTATTCAACCAAAATATGTTGGTTCTCCCTTACCATGAAAACTTGGTTGATATGCCTTCCTTTCTTAAGAATTTTAATATCAAAGTTGTATTTAAAAATCTTGATACAGTAAAAAGACTTTTGATAAAAAATTCCCCCAAAAGGCTGACGGATGTGTCTATAAGATTCCCTGTAAAATATGCGATAAAGTTTATTATGGTCAAACTGGTAAAAGTCTTGAACTAAGATTAAAACAACATAAATATAGTATTAGAACTGGACAAGATTCTAATGCTCTATTTATTCATGTAGAAAATTTTAACCATCCAATTGATTTTCAAAATGCTGAGAAGGTTGTATCAAGCAAGTCCATGGTTGAGAGAAATATAATAGAATCATGTTTCATTAAAAGCAGTTTTGAAAATAATATGAATATTTCTTTTGGTTTATATAAATTGGATTCATTTATAATTAATAAAATTTGGGAAGAATTTAATGATAAATTGGACTAATCTTAATTCTTGGGAAGAGTTTCAGGTCCTTTCTTATTTTCCTCTTCACAGAGTCGTGCGATGTTACGCTACTGTGAGGTGTAGTCTTTGTTAGTGTGATGTGACTGTGAGGTGTAGTCTCCCCCTTATATAAGCCCTTCTTGTCTTGTTTCCTGTTATAGTTCCTTGATAATGTGAGTAGTCACGAAAGCGCTTGGAATTCTTCTATTTTTCATAGTGGTTTTCTTGCATATTTTGATATCACCTGTTTACTGTGATCTTTTTTTATTATATATATATATATATATATATATATATATATATATATATATATATATGCAAGAAAACCACTATGAAAATAGAAGAATTCCAAGCTTCGTGACTACTCACATTATCAGGAACTATAACGAAACATGACAAGAAGGGCTATATAAGGGCGTACACCTCACAAAATCTAGAAGGTTGTATCAAGCAAGTCCATGGTTGAGAGAAATATAATAGAATCATGTTTCATTAAAGCAGTTTTGAAAATAATATGAATATTTCTTTTGGTTTATATAAATTGGATTCATTTATAATTAATAAAATTTGGGAAGAATTTAATGATAAATTGGACTAATCTTAATTCTTGGGAAGAGTTTCAGGTCCTTTCTTATTTTCCTCTTCACAGAGTCGTGCGATGTTACGCTACTGTGAGGTGTAGTCTTTGTTAGTGTGATGTGACTGTGAGGTGTAGTCTCGCCCTTATATAAGCCCTTCTTGTCATGTTTCCTGTTATAGTTCCTTGATAATGTGAGTAGTCACGAAAGCGCTTGGAATTCTTCTATTTTTCATAGTGGTTTTCTTGCATATTTTGATATCACCTGTTTACTGTGATCTTTTGCATATATATATATATATATATATATATATATATATATATGCAAGACACAATGAGGTCAACGACATCATAAAGAGAAAGAGAACCCTTGCTACAGTGTCGGGCGACAGGGAGGAGCTGCTGACCACAGAGAGGAGTACAAGATCGGCAAGTACAGGGACATAAGCCAACAGTATCAATTTGTCCCAGTGGGATCAGAGACCTTGGGAGCGTGGGGAAAAAATACAACACGTTTCCTTAAAGAACTGGGGTCCAGACTCATCGACACCACCAGGGACCCAAGGGCAGCCACGTTCATGTTCCAGCGTCTCAGCGTGGCCATCCAGAGGGGAAACGCATGCTGCATACTTGGCTCGCGTCCGGCTTCGGAGGAGCTGGAGGAGATTCATAATCTTTGATATATTGTACCATTGTATTCATGTTCATGTTTGTGTTTTCTATCAATGTATTCTGTCTATTAATAAAGCATTCATATATCATATATAAGGGGTGGTAGGAGAAGAAAATATTCAAACAGCTCGGGGAGAACCTCGCGTTTTCCCTGAGGTACTCTTATCGTTTTCTCTGAGGATGAGGGTCCCCAATAAAGTTCTAGAGGTGGTACCTCCCTATATATATTTATTAAAAAAAAAAAAAATTATATATATATATATATATATATATATATATATATATATATATATATATATATATATATATACACACACACACACACACACACACACACACACACACACACACACACACACACACACACACACACACACACACATATCTGAAACACAAACACTAGAATTCTACACCAAAATACCCAAAACCACCATGTGAAATTTCCAGCGGCTAGACTTTTCATCAAATAAAGTCACTGTCGCAGCAGATCAGAAGTAATAGTCTTTAATAAATCTTTTCCTTTAAACTATGCATCTTTCACAATTGCTGAAATTCAAGGGAGGCTTATTCTACCTCTGACCCTGCGATCACTAACCTAGCATACTCTACTGGCTACTCGAAAATAAAAAAATTCACTCAGGTTTTCTCCCAACCACCATATATCATGAATTAATAAAGTCCCTTGTGGAAATGTAGTTGTTGTGATATTTACAGAGTATTTTGACTTATTTTAGAACTATGAGTGACCTTACAATGTAAATTACTCTTTGATGATTCACAGCACTGTAGAGAATAAAAAGACATTAGTGAAGTATATGCTTCTTTCTCATCTTTAGTTTAAATTTCTTTCCTTTGTTTTCTCCATACAATGAACACGATAAAATTAAGAAACAAAAATATTCAAACATGAATAAATCATCCAACTCAATAAAAAAAAATGTTCCACGTTCAAATAACCTGCATCAGTTTTAAATCTTATTACATAATTAATGACAAAAAGCTCTCAAAAAGTTCTCCGAGTTCCCTACAGGCACCCAGGTAATTATGGAAACCACGACGAAGACAGAAAGGACTAAGGGATGTGCAAAGTTATATATATTCCACAGTCGGCAGCACGCCCCGGGCTACACATAGGGGCAGGAGTACTTGCAGTGGTGGTGGTTATGGGTGAAAAGTTCCCCGATCAACACGATCTTTTCCACTTCTACTCTCACCACGACACCAAAACTAAACGTGGTGTAATTATAGGCTTTTTCCTGCGCGCACTCAGAATCTGCAGCAGTGAGTTCCTTGAAGAAGAATGCTCCCTCATTGAACAAGTTTTTCCAAACTTCACTATCCTCGTCACTTCATTAGAGACTGCAGACGACGGCATTAAACATCTTCAACACACCCAGAGAAGACACTGCTGAGAAGAGATACATAGTCCTCCCCACCAACTCCATTTCCAAACACTTTTCCCAACATTTTTCTAATACCTCATTCCGAGTATCCACCTCCACATCCACCACCATCAAGGACATTACCAGTAACAGACAGGACAAGCTTCAATCCACTGCAGGGATATACACAATCCCTTGTAATGGCTGCAGCAAATTATACGTCGGCGAAACATCCAGAGACCTCCAAACACGCATTTCAGAACACCAGTACGCAGGCAGATCTGACGACTCAAGAAATGCCTGTGTTCAACACCGAAATTTACACAACCATTTAATCAACTACAGAAACGCAAGACTCATCGCCAGAGAAGACAACACTCAATACCGAAGAATCCTGGAATCATCACTTATCTGTATATCCAACAACTTCAACCAGAACAACGGCTTCTACAACATAGCTGAACCTATTGCCAAGAAACTTCAACTCTATCCCACATAGAACTCAAGAATGGAACACTGCAGTTCCTTTAAGTCACACAAGGTTTTAAACTATCACACTACTTTTTAGACTGTCACATGCAGCTTTCTCCACCTGACCCAGCATTCTCCACCTGACTATATCCTATATATATTCATGTTACTCATTTTCCAGGTAGATCTGTCTGTGACTCGATAAAGCCCACTGCGTGGGCGAAACGTTGTCAAGAAAGGATCACATTATACTGCTTATGTGTTTATTTTTCCATTGTGTCGGTATTTTATACCATTTATTTCCATAAAACATGACCAGTGTATGCATTATGCACAGGAGATCGCTTGGCCAAATTATGAAAAGGAATCGTTTCAAAAATGTTCATGAAGGAAGAATACCTCTAGAAATCCAGATATTTAGAATTTTATATTATTGTTACAGTGTACACAATGGTACAAAATACGAAGTTTTCGGGAGCAATCCTATTATCTGTCTCAGTGCTGGAGGCAACGATGTTGGCAGACGTAGGAGTGAGGACCTGACTAGCAGGTATAGGTCAGCAAAAGACATAATTTGGAAGAAGGGTGGGAACCCTGTCATATGTGGTATTTTGCCAAGGAGAGGAGTTGGAGATGAATGGTTGTCCAGGGCAATTGGTGTCAATTGCTGGCTGGACAAATACTGTAAGGAAAATGCAGTAACATTCATTGACAACTGGGACCTCTTCTATGGTAGAAATGACATGTATGCCAGGGATGGGGTTCACTTATCTAGGTCTGGGGTGGGGGCACTGGCAACTGCAGTGGAGGGAGCTGTTAGGGCTTTAAACTAGAAATAGTTAGTGGTATGGGTTTTGGGGAAAAAACAGTGAAATCCCAGTGTATTAATATTATGAGTTCTAGGGGAACTAGTAATAGACAGAATAAGGTTGATACTGGAAAGTCAGTGGCACTAGGTGACAAGGACAGTAATAGGTGTAGTGGAAAAACAGAAATGAGCAGGAAGGGTAAAGTGAAAGTAGGGTCTTTAAATGTATATTACACCAATAGTCGTAGTGCTAGGAATAAGATTGACGAGTTGAGATTAGTTACTAGTGCGGGTAATATTGATGTTTTTGCAATAACTGAGACGTGGTTTAATATGAAAAATCGGGACATGCCTGCTGAATGTCACATCCAGGGTTTTAAATTGTTCCAAGTAGACAGAAATATCGGCAAAGGGGTGGTGTGGCACTATGTTCGTGATCATTTAAATTGTTGCATAAAAGTGGGTATAAAGTCTGAAATAATGCATACAGAGTCTGTCTGGATAGAATTTTCAGAGGGGTGTGAAAAATTTATTTTAGGCTTGATATACCGTCCTCGAAACTTAGATAGGGAACAAGGGAGACTACTTTGGGAGGAAATTGTTAAGGCCACAAGGCATGATAACGTAGTAATTCTAGGGGACTTTAACTTTAGTCAAATTGATTGGAATTTCTTGACAGGAATTTAGAATCTAACGACTTTTTAGAAGTAGTTCAGGATTGTTTTGAAGCAGTTTGTGACAGAACCTACAGGGGAAATAACCTACTTGACTTGATTCTTGCAAACAAGGAAACCCTTGTTATTAATTTAGAAATTACAGAGGAACTCGGCACAAGCGACCACAAATCAATTACCTTTAACATTGAATGGATGTATGACAGTAGGGATAATTCAGTAATGGTCCTGACTTTCGCTAGCAGATTACAATGGGCTTAGAGAACACTTATCTGTGGACTGGGGGTAACGAAGAGAGCTATCAATATGACAGTTTTCTGAACACTATACAAGGCTGCCCAAAGAACATTTATCCCGTATAAAGAAATTAGATCAATTAGAAATGACCCAAAATGGATGAATAATAGGCTCAAATATCTTTTAGGGCAGAAGAAAGGAATTTATAGGCGTATAAAAAGAGGTGAGGGTCATCTTATAAATCGGTATACTGACATCAAGAGGGACGTTAAAAAGGGTATAAGAAAAGCTAAATGGGACTATGAAATTAAAATTGCTAGGGATTCAAAAACTAACCCAAAACGTTTTTTCCAGGTTTATAGAACAAAAGTTAGGGATAAGATAGGTCCCCTTAAAAATAACTCTGGGCATCTTACTGACAAGAAGAATGATATGTGCTCTATTTTTAATAATTATTTTCTCTCGGTTTTCACGCAGGAAGACACTAATAATATCCCAGTAATTAATTTTTAGTGTCCCTGAAGAAGATAAATTATGTAATATCACAGTTACTAGCGAAATGGTTATGAAACAAGTAGACCGACTGAAACAAAATAAATCGCCAGGTCCTGATGAACTTTTTGCAAGGGTTCTTAAGGAATGCAAAATGGAACTCTGTAAACCAATATCTAACATTTTTAATTTATCTCTTCAAACAGGTGTAGTGTCTGATATGTGGAAGATGGCTAATGTAATTCCTATTTTTAAAGCAGGGGACAAGTCACTACCGTCAAATTACCATCCAATAAGCCTGACCTTAATTGTAGGCAAATTATTAGAGTCAATTATAGATGATATTATTAGAAGCCATCTAGATAACCATAATTTGATTAATGATACTCAGCATGGATTCACGAGGGGCCGTTCCTGCCTATCTAATTTATTAACCTTCTTTAGTAAAGCAGCTCATGTCATTGGGGGAAAAGTGCTGTCATGGATCGAGTCATGGCTCACCAATAGGAAGCAGAGAGTGTGCATAAATGGGGTTAAATCCGAGTGGGGACTTGTAACAAGTGGTGTTCCACAGGGATCAGTCTTAGGCCCGTTGTTATTTATAATATATATCAATGACCTTGATGAGGGAATTACTAGTGATATGAGCAAATTCGCCGATGACACGAAGATAGGTAGGATAATTGATTCAAACGTAGATGTCAGGGAACTTCAGGAGGATTTAGACAAACTCAATTCCTGGTCAGAAAAGTGGCAGATGCAGTTCAATGTAGATAAATGCAAGGTTCTGAAGCGCGGGAGTGTCCATAACCCAAGCACTTATAAGTTAAATAACGTAGAAATTAGCCATACAGATTGCGAAAAGGACTTGGGGGTTATGGTAAGCAGCAACCTTAAACCAAGACAACAATGCCTAAGCGTACGTAATAAGGCAAACAGATTACTGGGATTTATATCAAGAGGTGTAAGCAACAGAAGTCCAGAGGTTATATTACAGCTTTATACATCGTTAGTAAGGCCACACCTAATTACGCAGCTCAGTTCTTGTCTCCATATTATAGAATGGATAATAATTCGTTAGAAAACATTCAGCGTAGAATGACTAAATTAATACATAGCATTAGAAATCTTCCGTATGAAGAAAGATTGAAGACCCTAAAATTACTTTCACTTGTAATACGTAGAATGAGGGGAGACATGATCGAGGTATACAAGTGGAAAATGGGTATTAACAAAGGGGATATAAATAAGGTCTTGAGGATATCTCTCCAAGAGAGAACCCGCAATAATGAATTCAAATTAGATAAGTTTAGATTTAGAAAGGATATAGGAAAGTATTGGTTTGGAAATAGGGTAGTTGATGAGTGGAACAGTCTGCCTAGTAGGGTTATTGAAGCAAGGACCTTGGGTAGTTTCAAATTTAGGTTGGATAAATTCATGAGTGAGAGGGGTTGGATTTGAGTGGGAATTGAGCATGAGTAAATATAATTATCAAAGCTTATTTCTTGGGTAGCATTGAATATTTGCAAATATTCTGTTAGTGGGATGGAATGTGAAGGACGTGCCTAGTATGGGCCAACAGGCCTGCTGCAGTGTTCCTCCTATCTTATGTTCTTATTTCACGACTTCGACACAGTTCCATCTCTCCTGTATATTCCTTGCCAATTTTTCAATATAGCCTAGTATATTCTTCCTCGTTTTCATGGCGGCACTGACCTGAATGGTGGATGGGAAAAATGAGTCGTCTGATTTTCTATCTTTACACACACACACAAGCGCGCGATAGTCCTTAATCTACGTAGAAATTTATATTTCTCAGCAGATAGGACTTGGAAGCAAGTCCTCACTGAGGCTATGCTATCTGTCTTCACTTTACACTCTCGTCTATTTCGTTTTCTTGGGATTACTAACTCTATGGTTCCTATACAAGTCGTCTTTCTTATGTTTCTGCCTTAGACTGATAAATCCGATGGTGGGCGAATAGTTTCTAAAAGAAACCCAGGTATTGCATAGACACATTATTCACATCATCTAATCATAATATTTTCTCTGGTACCTATATTTCTTCTGAGGATTGCAATAATATTAATAGAATTACCCAAAATATGTTAGGTAAAAGAACACAAGTGCAACTAATGAGACATTTTATTATGGCAACATTTCGCTCTACAGGAACACATTAATGCATGTAGAAACAATAACTTGAACAACGCCTGAGTACAACACCGGAAATCCGCCAACCACCTGATGAAATTCAACGACGCCCACCTAGCGATTAAAGAACCCAATTTCCGTAGATGTAAATGCCTTGAATCATTAATCGCTATTTTTTTACACAGTTAAACAGAATAAAGGCAAGAATTCTCCTCAAAACAATAAATCCCGCCATCACATAGCTGCTACCAGTACTGCTGTCACCACAAGTTCTGCAACTACTGCTACCACAAATACTACTACAACTACTGCTACCACAAATACTACTACAACAACTGCTACCACAAATACTACTACTACCTACAACGATTATACCCTCTGTGTCCCTGAATTGCTTCTAACTGCTTGACAAAGCTCCTGGAGAGTGAAACTGCCACAATAAAATGACGCATTAGTTGCACTTGTGTCCATTTACCTTCTGAGGATTAAACGTAAACTCCAACAGTTTTTGGATGCTCATAGCCAGACGAATGGCTATTAGTGTCATCTATAACCTTCACTACGAACACTACTATAGAGATACAGGAATAAAGCATTTAAGCTTGACAAATTCCTGTTTCTTTGCAAATTCCTCGTCTTGAAATTTACAGTTGTTGAGATGCTCAGGCTACCCGAACCTCTCCTATGGCCATCACTCCGCCTGTATATTCCCAACTCGTCCATGTACTCTGTATAGACTTGAAAATTTGTACTAGTAAAATATGCAGTCCTTGAGTCTGTTTTGCAATTTGTCATTATTTTCTCCTTCTTACTCTCTTCTTAAGGCGATTACTATTTTTTTTTCTTTCGTACACATTGCAGCAGGCCAACAGGCCTGCTGTGATGGGCCTACCCTCACCTGCATTTTGACATGTTATCATCGCTATTGCTATGAATAATAACACCAGTTATTATTCATAGCAATAAAATAGACTGCAATCCAATCTTTTCATAATCACACCAATATCACTTACTTTCCTCAGTTAAAACCTCTGTACAATGCAGGAACCGCAGCCTCATCTGAACTAGTCATCGCCGCCACCCTACCATACATGTCTTTTCTGCCAGTTAACAAATTGAACTGCAATGTCACTGCAATACTTGTCCATCCAGCAATTAACACCAATTACTCTGAATTCCCATTCACTGCCAACAACGCTCCACGGCAAAATATCTCCCAGTTTTACTCTGTAGTCTTTTTATGTCAGCGAAACGCTTCTTGCATGACAAAAAGACAATGTGCCGTGACAGCGTTTTGCCTGACCAACAGTGTTGTTCGTCTACCTTCTTACCTTAATCCTTAACACACTCTTCCCACTGATGAGTCATAATTTCCCTTCAATTCATCTTTCATCTAAAGCAGTTCAACTTTTAATTCATCAGTTCTCGTCACTCAGTTCTTCACACACACTACTCTGTAAAGCTTGTAGCTTTACTGAGTAGTGTGTGTGTGTGTGTGTACTCACCTAATTGTGGTTGCAGAGGTCGAGACTCCGCTCCTGGCCCCACATCTTCGCTGTCCGCTACTGGGTCTCTGCTCTCCCTGCTCCATGAGCTTTATCATACCTTGTCTTAAAACTATGTATGGTTCCTGCCTCCACTATCTTTCTCTAGACTATTCCACTTCCTGACTACTCTATGGCTGAAGAAATGCTTCCTAACATCCCGTTGACTCATCTGAGTCTTCAGCTTCCAGTTGTGTCCCCTTGTTTCTGTGTTCCCTCTCTGGAACATCCTGTCACTGTCTACCTTGTCGATTCCCCGTAGTATTGTGTATGTCGTTATCATGTCTTATCTGACCCTTCTTTCCTCCAGTGTTGTTAGTCCTATTTCCCTCAACCTTTCTTCGTAGGACAGTCCCTGAGTTTTGGAACTAACCTTGTGCCAAACCTCTAGTTTCTTTAGTGCTTGACCAGGTGTGGGTTCCAGACTGGTGCTGCATATTCTAGTATGGGCCTGACGTACACGTGTACAGTGTCTTGAACGATTCCTTGTTAAGGTAACGGAACGCTAATCTTAGGTTTGCCAGTAGCCCATATGCTGCCGCAGTTATCTGGTTGATGTGTGCCTCCGGAGACGTGCTTGGCGTTATACTCACCTCACCTCCTTTGACGAGGTTTGTAGCCTTTGTCCGCCTAGCCTGTACTCTGTCAGCGGTCTTCTTTGCCCTTCTTCGATCTTCATGACTTTGCATTTGGTGGGATTGAATTCGAGAAGACAGTTGCTAGACCAGATGTCAAGCTTGTCCAGGTCTGTTTGAAGTCCTGCTTGGTCCTCTTCCGATGTGATTCTCCTCATTAATTTCACATCATCTGCGAACAGACACACTTCTGAGTCTATCCCGTCCGTCATGTCATTTACATATACCAAGAATAACGCTGGTCCTAGGACTGACCCCTGCGGTACACCGCTCGTCACGAGCGCCCACTGTGATACCTCACCGCACCATGACCCGTTGTTGCCTCCCTTTGAGGTATTCCCTGATCCATTCCAGTGCCCTTCCTGTTATACCTGCTTGTTCTTCCAACTTCTTTACTAATCTCATGTGAGGAACTGTGTCGAAGGTCTTCCTGCAGTCCAGGAAAATTCAATCAACTCACTCCTCTCTCTCTTGCCTTACCTCTGTTACTTTATCATAGAACTCCAGGAGGTTTGTTACACAGGTTTGCCTTCCGGAATCCCTGCTGTCTAGTGTTTATTATCCTGTTCAGCTCCAGATGCTCCATCATTCTTTTCCTGATGATTTTCTCCAGGACTTTGCACACTATACACGTAAGTGACACCAGTCTATAGTTTAGTGCCTCTTTTCTGTCTCTTTTTAAAAATGGGGACTACGTTGGCCTTTTCCATACCTCAGGTACCTGCCCAGTTTCAAGGGATGTGTTGAATATTATGGTAAGTGGCACCTCAGTACCTCAGCTCCTTCCCAAAGAACCCACGGGCAGATACTTTCCCGGACCCATCGCCTTTGAGGTATCAAGGTCACTGAGTAACTGCTTCACCTCCTCCTTAGTTGTGTGTATGCCCTCTAGCACTTGATACATTTCTTGTTTGTGACGCACTCCATCCTGTCAACCCAGCTGCCTTCCATCCTCCACTGTGAATACTTCCTTAAACCTCAAGTTGAGCTCCTCACATACCTCTTGATCGTTACTTGTGAGTTCCCCATCTTCTCTCCTCAGTCTTATCACTGGTCCTTGATTGTTGTCTTCCTTCTGATGTGACTGTACATCAGTTTCCGGGTCGGACTTAACTTTCGATGCTATGTCGTTTTCGTACTGTTTCTGGGCCTCCCTCCGTACCTGTGCATACTCGTTTCTAGCTCTTCTGCTAATCCCTTTGTTTACTTGGGTTATTTGCCTTCTGTACCTTTTCCATTCTCTGACACTCTTGAGTCTTTGCCTCCCTGCACTTTTGGGTAACCAGGGGCTCTTTCTGGCCTTCCCATTTAATCTTTTCCTCTGGGTATAAACCGTGTGTGTGTGTGTGTGTGTGTGTGTGTGTGTGTGTGTGTGTGTGTGTGTGTGTGTGTGTGTGTGGTGTTCACAGTGGATATTCTGTATATTATATCACTCCGTTTATTGTGATGCCATTGCACACACAGAATTTTATATATATATATATATATATATATATATATATATATATATATTTAACACATCGGCCGTTTCCCACCGAGGCAGGGTGACCGAACAAGAAGGAAAAGCACAAAATAGAAAGATAAATACTTTCATCATCATTCAACACTTTCACCATCACTAAAACATAATCACTGTCTTTGCAGAGACTCTCAGATACGACAGCTTAGATGTCCCTCCACTCTGACAATATCCCAAACCCCTCTTTTAAAGTGGAGGCATTGTACTTCCAATTTCCAGGACTCAAGCCCAGTTACCCGGTTTCCCTGAATCCCTTCACAAAATATTACCCTGCTTACACTCCAACAGCTCGTCAGGTCCAAAAAACCATTCGTCTCCATTCACTCCTATCTAACACGCTCACGCATGCTTGCTGGAAGTCCAAGCCCCTCGCCCACAAAACCTCCTTTATCCCCTCCCTCCAACCTTTTCGAGGACGACCCCTACTCCGCCTTCCTTCCCCTACAGATTTATACGCTGTCCAAGTCATTCTACTTTGTTCATTCTCTCTAAATGATAAAACCACCTCAACAACCCCTCTTCAGCCCTCTGACTAATACTTTTAGTAACTCCACACTACCTCCTAATTTCCACACTCCGAATTCTTTGCATAATATTTACACCACACATTGCCCTTAGACAGGACATCTCCACTGCCTTCAGCCGCCTCCTCGCTGTATCGTTCGTAACCCATGCTTCACACCCATATAAGAGTGTTGGTACCACTATACTTTCATACATTCCCTTCTTTGCCTCTATGCATAACGTTTTTTGTCGTCTCCACAGATACCTCAATGCACCACTCACCTTTTTCCCTTCATCAATTCTATGGATAACCTCATCCTTCAAAAACCCATCCGCTGACAAATCAACTCCCAAATATCTGAAAGCATTCACTTCTTCCATACTCCCTCTCTCCAATGTGATATCCAATTTTTATTTATCTAAATCGTTTGATACCCTCATCACCTTACTCTTATCTATGTTCACTTTCAACTTTCTACCTTTACACACCCTCACAAACTCGTCCACTAACCTTTGCAACTTTTCTTTAGACTCTCCCAAAAGCACATTATCATCAGCAAAAAGGAACTGTGTCAACTCCCATTTTGTATTTGATTCCCTATAATTTAATCTCACCCCTCTCCCCAACATCCTAGCATTTACTTCTTTTACAACCCCATCTGTAAATATATTAAACAACCATGGTGACATTACACATCCCCGTCTAAGATTTATTTTTACCTGGAAGTAATCTCCCTCTCTCCTACACACCCTAACCTGAGACTCACTATCCTCATAAAAACTCAAAGTATTTAGTAGCTTAATACCTATTCCACACACTTGCAACATCTGCCACATTGCTCCCCTATCCACTATAATACGCCTTTTCTAAATCCATAAATGCAATGAAAACTTCTCTACCTTTATCTAAATACTGTTCACATATATGCTTCAATGTAAACACTTGATCTACACATCCCCTACCCACTCTAAAGCCTCCTTGCTCATCTTGCAATCCTACTCTCTGTCTTACCTCTATTTTTTTTCAATAATAACTACACACACACACAGGGCCAGGAGCTGAGTCTCGACCCTTGCAACCACAATTAGGTGAGTACACACACACACACTATATATATATATATATATATATATATATATATATATATATATATATATATATATATTTTTATTAACACATCGGCCGATTCCCACCAAGGCAGGGTGGCCCGAAAAGAAAAACTTTCATCATCATTCATTCCATCACTGTCTTGCCAGAGGGGTGCTTTACACTACAGTTATAAAACTGCAACACTAACACCCCTCCTTCAGGTGCAGACACTGTACTTCCCATCTCAGGACTCAAGTCCGGCCTGCCGGTTTCCTGAATCCCTTCATAAATGTTACTTTGCTCACACTCCAACAGCACGTCAAGTATTAAAACCATTTGTCTCCATTCACTCCTATCAAATACGCTCACAATGCTTGCTGGAAGTCCAAGCCCCTCGCACACACAACTTCCTTTACCCCCTCCCTCCAACCTTTCCTAGGCCGACCCCCACCCCGCCTTCCCTCCACTACAGATTTATACACTCTCGAAGTTATTCTGTCTCGTTCCATTCTCTCTACATGTCCGAACCACCTCAACAACCACTCCTCAGCTCTCTGGACAATCGTTTTGGTAATCCCGCACCTCCTCCTAATTTCCAAACTCCGAATTCTCTGCATTATATTCACACCACACATTGACCTCAGACATGACATCTCCACTGCCTCCAGCCTTCTCCTCATTGCAACATTCATCACTCATGCTTCACACCCATATAAGAGTGTTGGTATAACTATACTCTCATACATTCCCTTCTTTACTTCCATGGACAAAGTTCTTTGTCTCCACAGACTCCGAAGTGCTCCACTCACCCTTTTTCCCTCATCAATTCTATGATTCACCTCATCCTTCATAGACCCATCTGCTGACATGTCCACTCCCAAATATCTGAATACATTCACCTCCTCCATACTCTCTCCCCCTCCAATCTGATATCCAATCTTTCGTCACCTAATCTTTTTGTTATCCTCATCACCTTATATATATACGTATTACACACAGATATGCCAGCACACATTCACACACACAATAGCGATCACATTCACATACGTATATATAAACAGACATTCACACACACAAACACCAAACATAAAATTTACACACATACACAAAACACTATATCACAAACATTCATACAAACATAGTACGCTTTCCTATCCCCACACTCCACATCAAGGATCCACACACATTCTTCTTTTTCTTTTAAGAGAGAAAATGGCAAGTCACAAACATTTTAAAAAACGGGAAGAGTTGGGTAATGAATGACGCAGTTGGCACTACCTTGGAATTATGATGAATGACCTGAAGACCCAACTGTAAAAGGAGTTTAAGGGCAAGTTTAATTATCGTTGGAGACAAACTGTAGTTATATGCAGTGAAAAATGGGGTAAAATAATCGAGCAGGTAAATAAGGCAACTGTGGCAGAGAAAATTGTGTCTGAAGGCGACTATTGAAAGAGGAACAATGACGCGGAATTTTGAAAGGCAGTTAAGGTCCCTCTGGGAAGAAATAGTGGCAGTATTTAACGAATCCAGGGAAGAAGTTTCAGAATAGGCAAATAGTGCTAATTTAGAAGACGGAACCCTAAAATGAACGGGACGTAGAAGAGATGAAGGAGACCATAAAGGAAGTGATATGAAAGTTAGTAGAGGCAGAAACAGTAAAGAGGTTCATAGAGAACGGTGAAGGAAAGTTAATAGCGACGATGATCTCTGAAGGCTGGGATACTAAGGTAATAAGAGAGACAACAACGGAAATGACAGCAAAAGATATCTGGAGTGAGAAGTAATGTATGTTTTTAGTTGAATGTTTTAAGTTGTGCTGCGTGAGCAGCTAGTTTATTGTGCACTTCATGATCATCATGCGAGCAGCAGCGCCAAAAAAAAAAAAAAAAAAAAAAAAACAGGGTTTCAGAGGTCATAATGGGTCTCAGGCATTTCGTATTTTACTGTTCGAAATAAGGCAGAGAGGTACTGATGATCCAAGGACTCAAGGAATCTGAAAATATCCCAGGTATTAAGAAAAGGGAATATGAGAAGTGGGAGATTATATATATCATGGAATTCACAGGAGGGAGGAAGCTATAGGGCAGATGACAAATTTTCAGAGGATCGAGAGGTTCTTCTTTGGCAAACCACGTCTGATCAAATTAACCTTTGGTAACCCTTGTAGCTCGGGACAAGATGCTATAACAAAGAGCGTACCTGAAGACCTTGCAGTGCTAAGAGTATTAGAAAATTATTCGAGAGTGGAAAATAAAGATAGACGAGAGTCCAGGAGATGGGAAAACCCATACTCGGGGAAACCTTGAACTTTTTTCCATCTGAACCAACTCTGGGCTAGTCCCCACCTCCCCAGCATCATCACTTACACCGACCTCTCATCCTTCACCTTTTTCCTTATACCCTCCCCATCCCCTTTCCCTTCTCTTCCCTTAACCTTATCCTTGACCCGACCCCCCGGAAAGGAGGCTCACACCAACCCCAGGCAAATCTCCCAACCTCCACACACTCCTCTGGGATGAGGAAAATGAAGAGTGGGCATAATATAGTGTATGGCAAGGGCAGGTAGTATCAGAGTGTGGCACACTGATAGAGACGGATTAGAAAACAAGAGCAATGAGGCGAAAGAAAAACAACTAAGATCACACTAGACATATAATAAAAAATAAGCACCAAACCCACAAGGGTCATACACCCTCACTTTACATAATTATAACAGATGCCGTATTTCCAGAAGGATACCAAGTGTTACAGAAAGACAGACGAAGGGGAAGGGGATTAACACTATTAATCATAAATAAATGTGGTTTTAAAGAGGTGAGAGGAATAAATAGACTAGAGGATAAGTATTTCACGGTGTGCTCAACTAAGACTGAAGAATCCAAAATAATAGTTGCAATGATATACAACCCACCACTCAATAGGAGACCGAGGCAAGAATATGAATACAACTGACCAATGGTTGATATAGCAGAAACATTTACGACGAAGCTACATATAATGGTAGATAATAAGTAGCTTCGTCCTAAATGCTTCTGCTATGATGAAGCTACTTCAATCATACAGAAATAGACTGGGTGTACTGGGACTCACGTGGGAGAGCCGGAAACGTGGAGGAATAAATTGATGGAGATGAGAGAAAACTTTCAGTCAGCTTGTTAAGGACATGACAAGAGAGATAATGAGCCAGCGAGATTTTACCTGCAGTAAAGACTAGGTAAAATAGAATACGAGAACTCCTTGGGCTTTAATTTATTAGGTAATAAATGGGCGAAAAGAGAGAAAGGAATGGATCAATTTTTTTTTAGACTACAAGACCAAAAAATTAAGATGTCAGTAATGAGACATCAGAATAGTGAAGAGTTACTTGCGGGATACAGCAAGGATTCATATTAAGACCAGTATTGATTCTACTTTACGTGAATGTATTCCAGATGGGATTAATTCAGAGCTGGACAATTAGCAAGAGTGGTCAGGTAAGGAAGTGGTTACTTACCTGACCACTCTTGTTACTGAGCTAAGAGCCATGAAGGACGAGGAAAGACTAACTTAATTGAATCCAACGACACTGGAAAACCAGAGGAGACACGATAACAGCATACAAAATATCAGGGAACTTGAGAAGGTACACAGGGATAGCTGTTTGAGAGGCGGGAAACAAGAACTCAGGGACACCACTGGACGTTGAAGACAGAAAAGCCACAGGGATGTTAGGAAGTATTCATTCTCAGAGTAATCAAAAAGTGGAATGATCTTGGTGAGGAAGTGGTGGAGGGCGGCATAATATATAGTTTCAAGTGCAAGTATGATAGGGACAACGAGGCTACGAGGGAGTGAATCTGGAAAGTGACAACCTAGGAGGCGGAACCAGGATCAGAGAATCGACGCCTCAAACTACAAGTAAGCGAGTAAAAATCGTCGAGTACACAGACTGTGTACTCGACTGTGCAACGTAACAGTAGTGAGGAAAGAGAGGGATGGCAGAATTGAATATACTTTGGACTGTAAGGAGGAGGTTGTCGCTGTACCGCACAAGAGACGAGAAGAAAAGCTGAACGAATATCTGAAACGAATGAAACAATTATTATTCAGTAAGAGGAATCAGAATGCACAAATATAACAAGCAGGGCTCCCCAAGGGTTAGTATGAGACCAGCACTGTTTCTGGTGTGTACGTGAACGACATGCCGGACAAGATAGTCGGATATATCTCTGTCTGCAGGTTTGTAACTAATGACGACCAGAATTGAAGAGGACGAGGAATGGCTGCAATGGACCTAAGCGATTTGAAGAACTGGTCTGGCAAAGACGAGGAAGAAGAGGAGGAGGAGGAGGATGAGGAAGAGGAGGAGGAGCAGCAGCAGCAGCAACAGCAGCAGCAGCAACAACAACAGCAGCAGCAGCAGCAACAGCAACAGTAGTAGCAGCAGCAGCAGATGTGACATCTATGAAACACTGACTACATAGGGTACCTAGCGCTCAAAACAATAAAAATACAATAAAGTCAGGAGTAAAATTAGCAGTTAAAGCAACGAACACAAACACTCAACCCAAACAAGTTATAATAACCTAATTGACAAATAGTTACAGGAAATCATCCCCAGCAAGTGCAAGGTGCGAATGCTGCAAATCTACCTCAAGAAAGACCCCAGGGTGAGCACGGTACCTAGCATATCACTTGAGGCACATATCAATTGAATAGTTAATGCATATCAAAGATTTGCGGTTTTTGTTGATCTAGAGAGTCATTCATACTACATACGACATACGTCAGGCCCTTTCCTGAGTATGTAGCACTAGCATGGACGCCACACTTGATTAAACACGTCAAGAAACTGGAAGAACGTTCCATGTTTGCAAAGAGACGAGTCCTTGAACGAGCTAAGTGGAAGTGACGGAGCTAAACTTGATTAAATTAAAGGACATAAGGACCTCTGGAGACAGAACAACGACATTCAAAAAAACTATGGAAATATTCAGAGAGGTTGTTAGAGACTGGAAACAGGTGTACGAGAGCAAAGTTGGAAGTTAAAACCACAAACAAGTCACAGGGATGTTGAGCAGTATTTTTTGGGCCATAGAGTGGTTAGGGAGTGAAATGACCTGGACAACGAAATGCTAGAGGTACGATTTATACACAGCTTTAGAAATAGGTATGACAATGCCCATGAATTCAGAAGATTCAACCCAGAAGTCGAGAGGCAAGGCCAGGAGCGGAAACACTTCCTCTCGAACCAAAATTAGGTCAGACTACACACACTGTGAGTGTGAGAGAGCTAGAAAGAGTGTGTGTGTGTGTGTGTGTGTGTGTGTGTGTGTGTGTGTGTGTGTGTGTGTGTACTCACCTAGTTGTGGTTGCAGGGGTCGAGTCACAGCTCCTGGCCCCGCCTCTTCATTGGCCGCTACTCGGTCACTACCCGCTCTATGAGCTTTATCATACTTCTTCTTAAAGCTATGAATGGATCCTGCCTCCACTACATCACTTCCCAAACTATTCCACTTCCTAACAAATCTGTGACTGAAGAAATACTTCCTAACATCCCTGTAGTTCATCTGAGCCTTCAACTTCCAACTGTGACCCCTTGTTGCTGTGTCCCATCTCTGGAACATTCTGTCTCTGTCCACCTTGTCGATTTATCTCAGTATTTTATACGTCGTTATCATATCCCCTGTATCTCTCCTATCTTCCAGTGTCGTCAGGTCGATTTCCCTTAACGTCTCCTCGTAGGACATACACCTTAGCTCAGGGACAAGTCTTGTTGCAAACCTCTGCACTTTCTCTAGTTTCCTTATATGCTTGGCTAGGGAAGGGTTCCAAACTGGCGCTGCATACTCCAGTATGGGCCTAACGTACACAATGTACAGGGTCCTGAATGACTCCTTATTAAGATGTCGGAATGCTGTTCTTAGGTTTGCCAGGCGCCCATATGCTGCAGCAGTTATTTGGTTGATATGCGCCTCAGGAGATGTGCCCAGTGTTATACTCACCAGAAGAAACCTTTTGGGTTAGTCTTCGAATTCCTTGCCACTTTAGCCTCATAATGTCTTTTAGCTTTTCTTATTCCCTTTTTTTTATTTCTCTCTTTAATTGAATATATTGATTTCTTAACTGCCCCTCTCCTCTTTTGATTCGCCAAATTATGCCTCTCTTTTGACCAATGAGATATTTTAATCTATTGTTTATCCATGTGGGATCATTTTTGGTTGATCCAATTTCCCTACTTGAAACATAAGTTGTCTGTGCAGCTAGAACTATGCTTTGAAAAACGTCATATTTGGCAACCAACGCCACCTACCTGACCCATAGTCAGGTCATCCCAATTAGCCCACCCAGGTAATTTCTCAGTCCAATGAAATCGGCCAAGCAGAAGTTTGGGGCAGATACTTGATTGCAGTTATTTGGGTAATTCCATGATATATTGAAACGAAGTGTATGTGATCGCTTTCCCCAAGCTCATCATTAACCTCAATATTATTAAATAGTGATTCTTTGTTGGCAAAGAACCAAGTCTAGCAGATTGTTTCCTCTAGTTGGTTCTGTCACAAACTGTTTTAAAAAGCAATCCTGAAACGTATCAAGAAAGTCACTAGACTCAAAATTTCCTGTCATATTGTTCCAATCAATTTATTTAAAGTTAAAATCTTCCATTAATACGACATTTTCATATCTAGACGCCTTATGTATTTCGTCACAGAGTAGCTTACTGTACTCCCTCTCAAGATTTGGGGCCTATAAATCACACCCAAAATTAATCTGCCACAAACCTCGAGAAACTGTAGCCAAACAGATTCTGTGTCCGATGCTTTTAATTTTAAATCTTATCTAACACATCATTTTAAATTATTTCGGACATACATCGCCACTCCACCACCCTTCCTGTTGACCCTATCAGTGTGGAATATTTTATAGCCTTGTATGTGGCATTCAGAAGGCATTTCTCTATCTTTCAGGTTGAACCAGGTCTCAGTTATAGCAATATCTATATTATCTGCACATTCAAGTATTCTTAGCTCATCTATTTTGCTTCTTAGACTCCTACTTTTAGTATAGTAAACCTTAATGGAGCTAGTCACTCTCTGCCCTCTATTGTGTGTCTGTTTTTTGATCAAATGCTTTGCCTTTACCAGCAACTTTATTTTGAATATTGTCTATTAAACATATCCCTGAGGTATCCTGGTAATATCTTCTGTTTTCAGCCTTTGTACTGCAGTTCGATTGTTTCCCCCATACACCCATACATCTATAGTCTATCAGTTTAAAGTCATAGACAAGTCTGCAATGGCCTCCTCAATCGAGTTGGCTAATGCAACCTCTCCGGCCCCTGAGAGATGTACCCCATCCCTTGCATACATATCACGTTTGCCATAAAATATGTCCTAGTTATCAATGAATGGAATTGCAATTTCCTTGCAGTACCAGTCTAGCCAGCAATTTACACCAATTGCCCTAGACATCCATTCATTGCCCACTCTCCTAGGCAAGATGCTACATATGATTGGGACCCCTCCTTTTGACCTAATTACATCTACGGCTGACTTGTACTTATCCAGCAGCTCTTGTCTCCTGACCTTCCCGATATCATTTCCAAAAGCACTAAGACAGATGATGGGCTTGTTCCCATTACCTGAAATAATATTATCCAACCTGTGGACTATGTCATCAACAACAGCTCCTGGGAAGCACACTCTCTCTCTCTCTTTCTAACATTCCTATCTTTCATACAAAAAGCACGGTCCATATGTCGTACCTGTGAGTCACTCACAACCAGAATGTTCTTACCTTGATTAGCAGGGGAGTTAGTGGTACCTTCAACCTCGCTAACCACTGAAGTACACTCATCCTGGAGAACAGAGAATCGATTTCCTACCTTCTAATCTTCTCTATTATGCTTCCTTATCTTGATACTTCTACCTTTAGTAGAGACCACATTCCACTTGAAGCAGTTGCCATCAATTCATTGTTGATAAAATTTTCCACCACACAGACTCCACCCTTCGCACACTCACTCCCAAAACCATCTAGGAGAATTTTCAGCCTCCTATTTTCCTCTTGGAGAAGTAGAACCTCCTCCTTCAACACTTTAACCTGAGATTCCAAAACACTACAACAAGCCATGGTGTTCTATAACTCTCCACACTAATCCCCCAGACAGCTAGGACAGGATGACCTTTCGTGACCACTCATCTCAGTGTACTGTCCACTGACATCAGCGTACTGACCACTGACATCAGTGTACTGACCACTGACCCCAGCCTACTGACCACTGACCTCAGCCTACTGACCACCTCTAACATCTTAGCCCTCCACGTTTTGGGCCTCTGTATGGCTCCAGGTTTTCCAGGTCAATTTCTTTGTGATTGAAGTCACCCACAACCAATAGCTTTGCCCTGCCCACATGGGCCCTTCTGGCTACTTTGGCCAGTGTGTCGACTATGTCTCTGTTACTCTCGTCATATTCTTGTCTTGGCCTCCTGCTGTTCGGTGGTGGGCTATACATCACTGCAAGTATCACCTTGGGACCTCAAGTCTTAACGTTCCTTTTATGTAGCCCCTTGCTTCTCTGTTTTCGCTTTCCAACTCCTAAAATTTCCATTGGTTTTTGATGAGTAGTGCAACTCCTCCATCCCTCTATTCCCTCTGTCTTTCCTCTGGAACTGATAACCAGTTGGAAAGATGACATCTGTTATCAATCTCATAAGCTTGGTTTCCGTGAGAGCTATGATGTCTGGTGATACCTCTGCGATTCTTTCATGCCACTCCTCCCACTTATTCGTTATGCCGTCAACGTTGGTGTACCAGACCTTCAGTTTCCTCTCCAACACTGTATGCTGGGGAATTTGTGGGGGCTGGGGAAGTGGGAGACCTGGCTGGGTTCTGTGGGTTTCTACAGGGGTGGGAGGGGGCTGTGAGTGTGGAATATGGTGTATTTGGTGGTAATATGTTTGGTTGCAGGGTTCTGTGGGTGTTTGTGCTTGTTCCTCTTGACTCTGGTTGTTCCCTACTGTAGCCTGGTCTCTCCTCCTTGCCCCTTTTGTCTCTGGGTTCTCTCTTTCAGCTTCTGTCGTTCTGTTCTCATTCTGTCACGATCTAGGAACACTGTCCAGTATGTTGATTCTTTTAGCCTTGGTTTCCCAAGCAGGATCCTATTTCACACTGTCTTGAAAATCACACAGACTGGTCGATTTCTCCCCCTCGTGTACTCCCCTATTCTCTGAAAATTTATCATCTCAGTCATGTTCTCCTCTCCTGTTTGTTGTTTTCAATCTCTTTTTTTTCTCTCTGGCGTCTTTCATCGTATGTCCACCCTTCACTCTCCTGAAGTCCATGTATAAAGATTGACCTCTCCCTCTCCTCCTCCCAATGAATTTTCCTCCGCAACTCAGGGTCCCATTTACACATAGTCCTTACTATCTCCTGTATCTCCATGATGCCCGTATGGACCTCTGCACGGGGCTTCTCACTTTCTCCACCTACACCCCCCCCCCAACTAACTGCTGTCCCTGTGCCCAGCAGCATTCTTCTTTCATTCCTCGACATTTCCTGGTCTGATATGGTTTCAACGGAAGTCTTATTTCCTTCCTGTCCTTTAGTCCCCTCTCTTGCTGTCGGTGTACCTGCTCAAGATTCTAAGTCCGTTCTGGTCATTGAAGCATTTCTGCTTCAGCTTCTAGGGTTTGCATCCTGGCTTCACCAGCTTCAGCTCTCTCCTCCCATTTCTCTGCTTCCATCCTCTTCTCCATTCTCGCTGTAAGCTCATCTAGCTTTGTTTCCTCTCTTGTTCCATCCTTTGACATAGCTCTTCATCCTCTTCCTTTCCATGCCCGTTTTCCTCCGTACCCCTGGGTCTTCCAGTTTCCCTCTGGGTCTCATGTTGGTGTTGTATCTAGCTTCCGTTGTGTGTGTGTGTTTGTGTGTTGTATATGTGTGGGTGTGTGTTGTGTGTGGTTGTGTGTGGTTGTGTGTGGTTGGTTTTGTGTGGTTGTGTGTTGTGTGTGGTTGTGTGGTTGTGTGTTGTGTGTGGGTGTGTGTTGTGTGTGGGTTGTGTGTGGGTGTGTGTTGTGTGTGGGTGTGTGTTGTGTGTGGTTGTGTTAGTGGGGGTATGTGTATCTATTTTGTGTGCGCGTGCGCGCGTGTTCAGTTGCTTCTTTCACCCTCGACTTTAATCCAAATTTATCAACCTGGTCCCTTGTTTTCAGGTTCCTTTTCTGCTATTCTTCATAGCGGAAATGTAGTCTTACAGCACAAAAATGATATTTACAGCAAATTAACATGAAAAACGGACGTAGTCAGAGGGGAATGGGCAGAGAGGGGTACAGTGAAGAGGGGGGAGTGAGGTAGAGAGAGGAATGGTGAAGAGGGGAAGGAGAGTTCGAGACAGGAGAGAAGAGAAAATGGGAAGTGGAAGAGAGAGGGATGGAGGGAGGAGGCTGTGTGGTACCAATTTATTGAACGTGCACCAAACAAAATTATCGCATCTCCCTGGATTTAACAATTAAAATTTAATCATGTTTTTTTTTTCATAAAAATAGGTAAATAATCACGATAAAAGTATTTACGGGAAATTGATGACTGGTTGATATTAATGTAGTTGGTTCAGTTTATTTTTATTTATTAATTTCATATTATTAAGCATCCCCGATAGGAACCTTAAAATGGATGCCGATTATTTTTTTTCAGCAGGTTTTCGTTTTTATTTCCCAGCAGTCATCACAAGAAGGCCTCATCCGATCAGTTTCAACTTTTCAATGCTGAACGGCATCTTGAGCAAGATTCTAGGCACAACTGGCATGTGCAGGTAGCCTGCCAGTAAAGCTGAAGGACAAATTCCCAGCATCCTGCAATCACCCCAATAACTTTCAAAGCTTTCAGCTGCGTACTTTCAACGTTCCAACAAAGTGCCTCCTTATTCGAGGACAACGAAGAGCAAAATTCAAGTGTGTTGATATTCATCTGTCAGTTTTATGTATAAAATAATAAGCAATTTTGATTTCTCTTTAATCACGTTAAAAATATTTGAGTACTTCTGTACGGCTTCAGCATTTAATGACTGGTGCATCTTACGGCCAGGATAGTACCCAGTTAGGAGAGAGAGAGAGAGAGTGGGTGAGTGAGAGAGTGTGTGTGTGTACTCACCTATATGTGGTTGCAGGGATCGAGTCATAGCTCCCGGCCCCGCCTCTTCACTGGTCGATACTAATTCACTCTCTCCCTGCTCCATGAGCTTTATCATACCTCTTCTTAAAGCTATGTATGGAACTTGCTTCCACTACTTCACTCTCCAGATTATTCCACTTCCCGACAACTCTAAGGCTAAAGAAATACTTCCTAACATCCCTATGACTCATCTGGGTTTTCAGCTTCCAATTGTGGCCCCATGTTCCTGTATCCCATCTCTGAAACATTCGAGCCCTGTCCACCTTGTCAATTCCTCTCAGTATTTTATACGTTGTTAGCATGTCATCCCTGTCCCTCCTGTCCTCTAGTGTCATCAGGTTGAGTTCCCTTAACCTCTCCTCATAAGACATACCTTTCAGTTCCGGGACTAAACGTGTTGCAAATTTTTGCACTTTTTCCAATTTCGTGACGTGTTTGACTAGGTAAGGGTTCCATACTGGTGCTGCATACTCCAGTATAGGCCTGACTACACGGTGTACAATGTCGTGAATGACTCCTTACTCAGATGTCTAAACGCTAATCTCAGGTTTGCCAATCGCCCATATGCTGCAGCAGTTATTTAATTGATGTGTGCCTCAGGAGACATGTTCGTTATAATGATTACTCCAAGATCCTTTTCTTTAAGTGACGTTTATAGCCTTTGATTCCCTAACCTGTATGCCGTGTGCGGTCTTCTGTGCCCTTCCAGGAGCCATTTGTTGGATCAGACTTGTAGTCTGTATAGATCCCCTTGTAATCTTGACTGATCCTCGTCCGCTTGTATTCTCCTCATCAGTTTCACATCATCAGCGAACAGTGACACTTCTGAATCTATTCCTTCCATCATGTCATTCACATACATAAGAAACAGCACCGGACCTAGGACTGACCCTTGTGGAACACAACTCGACACATGCGCCCACTCTGACACTTCATCACGTACCAACACTCGTTGTTTCCTTCCTGTCAGGTGTTCCCTGATCCATTGCAGTACTTTCCCTACTACTCCTGCCTGCTCCTCTAATTTTTGCACTCTTGTGTGGTACTGTGTCAAAAGCCCTCTCACAGTCCAAAAAGATGCAATCTACCCATCCCCCTCTCTCCCCTGTCTTACTTCTGTTACCTTATCGTAGAACTCAAGTAGATTTGTGACACAGATTTCCCATCTCTGAAGCCGTGCTGATTGTCATGTATGAGCCCAATCTTTTCAATGTGTTCCACCACTCTTCTCCTGATGATATTTTCCATGACTTTACATACTATACAAGTCAGCGATACTGGTCTGTAGTTTAATGCTGCCTGTTTGTCTCCTTTCTTAAAAATTGAAACTACATTTGCTGTCTTCCACGCCTCAAGCAATTGTCCAGTTTCGATAGATTTACTGAAGATTGCTGCTAGCGGCACACACAGTTCCTCTGCTCCCTCTCTCAGTATCCAAGGAGATATGTTATCTGGGCCCACCGCCTTTGAAGTATCTAGTTCACCTGGCAGTTTTTTCAACTCAGCCTTGGTTATGTGTATTGTGTCAAGCACCTGCTTGTGCACCCTACCTCCACGGTTTGCTGGAAGCATCCCTGACTCTATTGTAAATACTTCTCTAAATCTTGTGTTTAGTTCATCACATACTTCCTGGTCACTCTTTGTGAGCTGCCCTCCTCCTTTCTTCAGCCTGATTACTTGGTCCTTGACTTTTTTTCCTAATGTGACTGAATAACAACTTTGGTTCAGATTTGACTTTTGATGCTATGTCGTTCTCGTATTGCCTCTGGGCCTCTCTCCTTATCCCAGCATATTCGTTTCTGGTTCTTCTGCTCAACTCCTTGTTTTCTGGAGTCCTTTGCCTTCTATAACTTTTCCATGCTCTAGCACACTTGGCTTTGGCCTCTTTACATCTCCAGTTAAACCATGGGCTCACTCTGGTCTTACCATTTTTTCTGTTACCTTTTGGTATGAACTTCTCCTCTGCCTCCCTGCACTTAGTGGTAACTAGTTCCATCATTTCATTTTCTGTTTTTCAATCTAGTTCTCTTTCCCACTGCACTTCATGCAGGAAACTTCTCATTCCTATGTAGTCCCCTTTTTTGAAGTTCGGCTTCTCTCGTTGTTCTCTTGCTGCTGCAGTCTCCATATTTAACTCTATAAGGTATTCAAAACTCAGGACATCATGATCACTAGCGCCAAGGGGTCTTTCGTGTGTGATATCCCCTATGAGATCCAGCCTTGCTGCAACATCATCATTCTCTCTCTCTCTCTCGTTGTATCTCTAACATGTTGGTGAATGAAGTTCCCCAATGCAGTCCCCCATGTGGCTCTAGGTTTTCCCATACAATCTCTTTATGATTGAAATCCCCCCATCATGAGTAATTTTGTCCTACCCATATGAGCCTTCCAGGCCACTTCAGCTAGTGTATCCACCATTGCCCTATTGTGCACATCATACTCTTGTCTTGTCCTCCTCCTGTTCAGTGGTGGGTTACACATCACTGCTATCATCAACTTTGGACCCCCAGTCTGAAGTGTTCCAACAATGAAGTCTTCTGTTTTCCTTCTGTCCATTCCTTCCATTTCCTCAAAACTCCACTGGTTTTTGATGAGCAGTGCTACTCCTCCCCCTCCTCTGTTTTCTGTGTCTTTCCTCAGGATCTGATATCTAGGTGGAAAGATTGCATCTGTTATCCCTGTAAGTTTTGTGTCTGTTAGTGCTATGATGTAAGGTGATGCATCAATGATTCGTTCTTGCCACTCTTCACTCTTATTTGTTATTCCATCTGCATTGGTGTACTGTGGAGAAAATTCTCCAAAGGAGGGGGGTATGCGCCCTTACTACCCTTGTTAAGGGCCCTCACCCTTTCCTCCCTTAGGAAAGGGCCAGAGGAGGCCCGTCTGGCTGATAAAAACAATTTAATACAAGCCAGATGTACTGACTACAGTGTGTCACGAATTGTGCTGACCACAGCACCACGAGGCACCTCGTGGCTGCACGAGGCTGCATGAGGCAGCACAAGGCAGCACGAAAAGTCAGATTGAATTTGGCCACCGCAAGGACGGGAGCTACGGCGCGGTGTATAAACCGGACAAAGACATTAGTCGTATGCATCCGTTATTCTAATTTAATCTCCACTAACGTCGGGAAATCAGATAAGAACTCTGTTCCAACGCGTTTAGTGTATAAAATCGCTGTATATTCAGAAGTGTACACAGCCTCTGACTACTGCAAAAAGACTGACATTAAAGAACGTTAAGGGACAATGAGTTTGCGTCGTCTAACAAGGCAGTGACTCTTCAGCAGCGTTCTTCAAACGTTCTTCATGGCATACAATTCAGCCGTAAATATGCTAGCCGAGGGTAATAGATGCCCTCGTACGACGCTGTCCGGAAACACTGCTGCGAATCCGACGCCGTCAGATGACTTTGAACCATCGGTGTATACTGCGATGGCATGGGAATGAGAACGGAAATGGTCTAGAAAGAAAGAGCGAGAAGCCGCCGTAGGTAGTTGGGCTTTCGCGCAAGGTAGAGGAATAGAACAGACACGGACAGCAGGAACTTCCCAAGGGGGTAGAGGAAAGGGAGATGTCACATGAACATATAGAGGTGGGAGCTGAAGGGAAGACAGGAGTGAATGTAGACGAAGAGAAAAGGGACGAAGTAAGCAGGGGCGACGAACAAATAAAGAGCGCCTACTAACATCTAACAATCCTTTACATGGAAGGATTGCGGTTGTGTGGCGAAACGTTTCCACAATAAAGATACCCAAGTGTTGCATATGTGTCTAATTTATCTGCTTCACGTGTATGTGTGTGTGCACGCGTGCGAGCGTGCGTGCGCAACTTTGCCAGTGTACTAAAAATTTGTAATTGTATCAAGTCTTGCAATGATTGGAGAATTCCCCGTCTGATCGGCTTCAAATTTTCAACTTTGGGGTGATTTCCAGAAACAAGGTTCCTGATATTGCACTGCTAAGTCCCAATCTGCCAATTTTATTTAACAGTGATAAAGATTTCCCTTTAATAACTAAAGAATGCCTCGTCTGATCGGCTTCAATTATTATAATCATAAAGCGCTAAACCTATAAGGATCATACATCTGACTGGCTTCAAAATATTAACGCTGATGCACTCCATAAGAAGGAAGACAACCATAAGAAGGAAGACAACCATAAGAAGGAAGACAACCATAAGAAGGAAGACAACCATAAGAAGGAAGACAACCATAAGAAGGAAGACAACCATAAGAAGGAAGACTGTGAAGATTCAAATCTGAAATTTAAAAAAAAAAAATACTTTAAATCGTTTGATTCAAAGCAATTACTGGAAAATGTCTTATATCATACTATTATTATTATAATCAAAAGAAGCGCTAAACCACAGGGGTCAAACAGCGCCGTCTTATATCATAGACTTCAAGCTTTCATTGTTGATGGGCTTCATTAAATGAAAACTCGGCTTTCGCTTAAAGTTATGTAGATTTTAAATTGCTAATTTCATTAAAAAAAATGGCTTCCATATTATAGCTAGAGAATGTCTTTTTTGTCAGAGTCAGACACTCAAGTGTCTGTGTATCTTAGTTGGAAATATTTTAGTATAGAATTTGGGCTTTGTACATTCCAATTACCGAGATTATAGTTTTTATCAAACTGAATTTTCTTTAAAAAATATCAAAAGTTTTTTCTTAGAGGACCATAGAAAATAAGATACAACCGTAAAATAAAGAAGTTTAGTAAATCCCCTAAATATTGTACGACTTGATGCTTGAGCCGACACTGTTATTATAGGCGAAGCTTCGTGGAACAACTGTCTAGTGCAGGTGTTCTCATCTCTGTTTTATACAGACCATTCCTAAAATTCATTGCTACGCGATAACAATAGAAAGCCTCTTCTGATCGACTTCAAAATTCAGTATCATGTATCCTAATCAAAAAGAGGTGCTAAACCTACAAGGGTCATCCTACTTAGAAGAATGAGGTTGTTAATGGAGTGCACAGGTGTTTTGTTAATGGAGTGCGCAGGTGTTTTGTTAATGGAGTGCGCAGGTGTTATTTTAACACTTATATTTGGAAATGGAAATGGTAAAGTACTCGTATTACAAAACATTATTGCATTATTTTGCCTTGATCCTGATGATTAGCCTTTGATCCTAAGAAGTGGACTTATCCTCTCCTTCCTTGAATCGAATCCAAATCCTTCCCATTCCACAGACGCTTTATGACTCCAATAAGTTTAGCGCTTTCCCCGGATAACAATAATTTTTAATGACTGACTCATCTAACGCAGTGGAAGAAATGTCTTCAGGGATTGAGCAGGAGAATGTCTCCCCCGGTCAGCTGGAACCTCAAATTGCTGCTTTGTTTTCCTCAAAGGAAGTTTAATTTTGATTTAATGTTCCAATTTTATTCAAATACCTTTCTTTGAAATAACCGGAGATCGTCTTCAGTGAAATGTCTCAGTGTTTGATTTTATTGTATTACCCTTCATTTACATAATATACTTTAATGTGCACAAAAGATGGTTAGAAGAATGTGATGTGACCCTGATAATGAGACAAAAGTTGTGCGACTGATGGTGAGATTCAAGTGGTTTGTCCTTGATGGTAATAAACATGTAGAGTGACCTTGATGGTAAGTTGTGAGGCATCTGTTATGGCTCAGGTGGTGAAAGGCATGTTGAGTGACCTTGAGAGGCAAGTGGTGTGGTCTAGAGAGGGAAAGGCGGCATGTTTTGAGATCTTGGTGTGAGGCATGTGGTGTGACTTTAGTGACAAGAGAAACGTGATGACTTCAAGATGGTGATGGTGAAAGTCATGTAATATGACCTTTATGGTGAGACACGATTCCTAGATAGTGAGAGACGTGTGATGAGTCTTAGATGCTCAGTATAATCTTCTTACTTGAAATTGCTTGGTTATTCCAAAATTTTTAATATGTCAGAAAATGTTATAGGTTATATGGATATGTTGAGGTAGAACAGGAGGCGGGGACAAGGACTCTCGTTATCCACTTACTAAACCCACGCAAACTGTTATATTTATTTAATATATGGGGTAATCTGAAGTCAACAGATTCCTGTTGTCTGTTTAGCAACTCCATCTGAACAGTCAGCTGACCGGGCAAATGAGTCACTAATAGTCACATGTAGAGGGTAGAAGTAGTGTTAGATGTAGAGGGTAGAAGTAGTGTTAGATGTAGAGGGTAGAAGTAGTGTTAGATGTAGAGGGTAGAAGTAGTGTTAGATGTAGAGGGTAGAAGTAGTGGTAGCCAAAAGTAGAACCACTGCTGCACACAACTCTGGGTGACAGTGTAGTAACACGAGTAGTTCAAGTTCGAAACAAAACTAATTTAGCTGATTTACCATTCCATTCCTCCTGCAAATTTTATTAAGTTTGCCCTCGTTTCCATGCCGGTAGTGACTAGGAGTCGAGAGTGGGGAGAGAGCCTTCTGCTTTTCAATTCTTGACTAGCACACCTAGTCCTTAATCTAGAAAGAAGTAATTTTTTTTTTTGCTCGGCAGATAGCCTCGCTGTGAGCTTTCCAAGTTTTTTTTTTTTATATTCTATGTGCTCTCAGGTACCTCGTATACCCACTTACGCCACTGTTATTCTAATCTATTTGTTTTTGACTTTTTTTAGCAACTAGTAAATAATCTGACCAACTAATCACAACTCGAGAAATCTTGCACATCCAGGAGTCTGTTTATCTACATTTTTTGACACCAATACGCTCTGTATGAAAATGTCATTGTGCTCTTCAATATACAATGTGTAGAATACTTATTTACCTTTTTTCTTAAAAAAAGTTATTTAGAGTCCCCCATTGTTTTTAATCCCCACCACTCCAGACTGACGCCTCCAAATTCATATATTCATTCTTTCATACTCACTCTCTCACACTCACACACCTCACTCACTTTCTCATGCGACTTAATGAATTTCCCATAACCTATTTCTTATATCCAACTAGTACACTCATTTCTTGAATTTTCCCCACATAACTTCCTTTTATTCCACAACTGATCATATTACAGCTCCTTTACCTCCAGCTCTGATGCCGTTTAATCCAATCTTTCATTGAAATTAACAATTCTTAATGTGCACTAATACGAAGATTAAACTCAGTTTTAAGATATCCCTCATTCGTCTTTTTAGTAACTAATACAGAAGTGGCTACCAGATCCTGGCTCCTGGCGTTTTAGTATTCTACCACCGTATTGCTTATAGGGTAAGGATTCTAACCCACTTGACCATGGAATTAAAAAGCTGTATTAAGGACTGTAATCGGAATAATACTCAGACGAGTGTGAATACTGTGCACATTCATTTTTATTTACAAATGTGGTATTCAGTACAGATCTTAGATCTGTCATCCTTTATATTCATGAAACATATTCTAGGTCCTTTATTAAAAGAAATGGACTGATACTTCCTTTCCTTGGATCGAATCTGAATGCCTCTCATTTCCCAGGCGCTATCTAACCCCTATTAAAAATAAAAATAAAACAAATAAATTAACATATACGATTATTGATCTTCAGGTTATCGACCTGGAAACAAGATAGATACAACACCTCGTGTCTTTCATTATTATTGTTGCCTAGCAACCACTATCTTAAAATATATATATGTGAAGTTGCATGCATCAAATGACTTGCAGATGTAATTATACTCGCAGTTTTTAATGTCTGAAAATTATATACAATATTAAAAAATTAATGTGTGTAATTAAACTAGATTACATCACTTGAAATTTAACAAATTATTAATTTCCCGTGAACATTTTTTCCATTTTTTTTCTAAATTGAAAACATCACGAAATATTATTAAATTTTAATCATTAAATCCAGGCAGCTTACGATAATTTTGTTTCCTCTACGTTCAACAAATTACTGCGCCCCCCCCCCCCCCAGCACCACTTTCCACGCCTTTCGTCTCACCGATAACCGTTGTTCTTGCGCAGGTGTTGCATATGTTTCAGTGCTATAATACTACTTTTTATGAAGAATGACAAACGATAACGGAATACAAGGCACGAATATGGGTTAACGCGGAAGAAGAGATCCACAAATGCAGGCATTCGGTCACGCACACACGCACGCATAAACAATGAGATACAAAAAATGAAATTAATATCTAAATAAAAAATCCAAAAAGAGTGGAAGCCATGGAAATGATAGAAATCTTTATTCTATGAAAAACAACTACTTAAACAAAAGCAAAAGTAAAACATATGTTCTAACGTATTTACACAAAATATAAATACAAGATCTTCGCCATTTGGGTAACGACACATTATTATTATAATCAAATAAAGTGCTAAACCGACAAGGGTCATGCAGCGCTGCAGGGCAGAAAATAGTGCCGGGGATCAGAGGTGAGGGGAGAAAGGGCTGGAAGGGACACTAGGAGCTATGTGTCAAAGTTCGTATAGTAAAGCAGTTGCTGACGAAAAGTCAAAAAGTGATCGTAAGTCAAAGGCAGGACCGTCTGCAAGAAGGGAAGATAAGGTAAGAGCGGTAGGGCGGCGGCGTCGGTGGAGGTAAATCCTTCGAGCTCGCTAGTAAACTGGGCAATCCATAAGAAAGTGAAGAACCGAAAGAGGGACCCGACAAACCTCACAGAGAGGAATAGGGTGTCGTTCCATGAGATACCCATGGGTAAGGCGAGTATGGCCGATGTGCAGACGAGAGAGCGCAGTCTCCCGAGTACAGCACCAGTGGTAAGATGGCAAGTGTAATTTGTTATGGTGCATGTCCGACCAACGTTGTTATCAACGGCCGTGAAGACAGAGGTGAGACTAACATAATCCCTGAACTGAATACCTCTATAGGAAACCGGAAGATCAGGCACCGCTGACGGCGCAACAGCGTCCGCCTGTTCATTGCCCTGAATATAGAGGCCCGATTGATGAGGGGAATCAAATTGTTTAATGGCCTGTAAAGCGCTGAGGGAATCCAAAATGATCACAAACGCCGAAGGAGACATACACAAACCTCACAGACATGCATGTAATACGGAAAACACTATGAGGATGGCATATAACTCGGTGGTAAAAATACTAGCTGAGTCTAACAAACGACCCCAGACATCATCGTCAGGGAACACCGCGGCGAACCCAACATTGTCAGAAGATTTAGAACCATCTGAATAAACAGTGATCAAGAAAAAGAGGGCGAGAAGCAGCCATAGGTAGGAGAGCTTTAGTGCACAGCAGTAGGGGAGAACAGACACGAGCCAGCGGAACCTTCCAAGTCAAAATGGAAAAGGCAGACGCTACATGAACATACAAGGGAGGCAACTGGAGAGAAGACCGGAGTGAGTGAAGACGAAGAGAAAACGGACGAAGTAAGCAGGGGCGCCGATCAAATAACGGGCTTCTACTAACGTCTGAGACCAACCTATACGTAGAAGAAACACAAAGGTTATGAGAGCGGACAAAGTAACGAAGGCAATGAGCATCACGACGATCGGCTAAGGAACATTTGCCTCAGCACAGAGGCTTTCAACAGGGAATGAACGAAAGGCACCAAGCCATAAACGTAGACCCTGATGATGAAGAGGATCTAACTAAGAAAGAGTTGCAGGAAAAGCCGCAGAATAGACTTGGTCGCCATAATCCAGCTTTGACAAGACTAGGGTAGAATGCAAACGGAGGAGAGTCTGGCGATCTGCTCCCCATGAACGATGTGCAAGAATTTTAAGAAGGTTCAGCCGACCATGGCAAGCTGCCTTCAAAAGGAAATTTGAGGTTTTCATGTCAACTAAGTAATCAAATAGAAGGCCAAGAAACTTGACCGTATCACATTCCAAGATACGAGAGCCGTGCAAATACAATGGAATATCTGGGACAAAAGGACGTCTAGTGAAGGTAATGAAATGCGTTTTCGCACTAGAAAATTTAAATCCATGGGAAGTGGACCAATGGGAAACACGGTCAATCGCTACCAGGTGACAGTCAGTGCCTGTGTAAGCTATAGCGATGTCATCCACATAAAGCTAAGACCAAATATGCGATGGATGAACGGTAGATCATTTAGAGCCATGAGAAAAAGGGAAGTGCTAAGGACACAACCTTGTGGGACTCCCTCGGCCTAAACAAAGTCTGAGGAAAGTGAGGCGCCAACATGGACACAAAAATGTCTTTCAGATAAGAAAGCAGCAAGGAAGGTCGTTAGATTACCGCGGAGGCCTAAGGAGTGGGACTGTGCTAAGATGCCATACCTCCAAGTGGTGTCATATGCCTTCTCGAGATCAAAAAAGACAGGACGGAGTGTTTATTAGCACAGGTATTTCGCACATACGTATCTAAGTGGAGCAATGGGTCCAAAGTGGAGCAGCCCTTGCGAAAGCCATATTGGCGAGGAGAAAGACTATCGTGAGTCTCTAAATACCATATCAGACGTCTATTCACCAATCGTTCCATCACTTTGCAGACTACACAGCTCGGAGCAATGGGACGATAATGAAAAGTATCAAGCCCCGAGGTGCCTGGTATGTGAAATGGTAGTACAATGGCAGATTTCATTGTTGAGGGAGAACTGCCTGAGTCCAAATAAGATTGAAAAGACGCAAAAGACTGTAAGAGCTGTAGAATGCAGATGCTGTATCATATGGATATGAATATCATCAGGCCCAGCTGCCGATGACCAGCAAAGGGGAAGCGGGGCTCTAGCTCTAGGAAATGAAAGGTACGTTATTGGCTCCATTCCATTGGAAGAGAAACAAGGGGAATTCCTCCCCCGGTAGACTTAGACACGAGAAACGAGGGACTGAGGTGAAGCCCTTGGGAGATGCGGACAAAATAGTTCTCGATTTACAAGGCAACTTCAAGAGATTCCAACACAAAAAAAAGC